>JAEQBA010000399.1:181847-307924 GCA_019434445.1 Phalangium opilio
ATATCTGAAAAATTGAGCTTGATCAGTTATAATTTTTATATTGTAAAATTGGAAATATTGCGAAGCGGAGAATTACGTAGGCCGTTTTGACTGTGATGTAGATATTAGTTTTGAAAAGATCTGTAGTTTGATCGTGATCTTTTGAAAGCTAAACAACACTTCAATTTTTGATACTTCGAAAATTAACGAACACATTTTGTTAAGTTTTCATACGATTTTTTAATTTTATCATCGATCAACGATTTTCTATCCGTATTATTCTTTTTATATGGCCGAACACTCAAACCTATTTGTTAATTTTTGAGCGAAAATAAAATACATACGCGTACTATTTTTGAAATAATTCACATGTTTCATTATAACATTTTTTTACCAAACTAATTTTGGTGAAAAAAACCAAGAAAGATTTTTTTTTAAATAATTTATGTTTTATGACCATGTCCTCAAAAGTGAAAATTTGAATATCTGGTCTTCGGGCAATTAATTTTCTACACTTATATTTTACACTTTCCTGCCTTTGTCTACATAGACAGTTTTTATTAATAAACTTTGTTGTTACATTTTCTTCCTTGTCAATGCCAGCTTCAGTCTGGGTTTTCCTTTACATTTTTACGCCTAAGTATTAATAGATATAATTGTTAATCAAACTAGGCTGGTATTCTTCTGCTAACCGGAATTTTCCTCTTCGGTCTCTTTCTGTGTAAAACCAAGAACAAGATTGGCAACAAAAAGATGGGCATACTTCGATTTTCGGAATCAATTCTTGAATTAATGTCAAAATTCTTTGGAAAATGTAATTACTTGTGTTTAAGATTTGATCGGTGCAATTTTACTTACCGATTAAACTTTGCTTCAAGTGATAATTTTATATTTCAGCGTTCTGCAGAGAATCTATGAAGCTATCGAAGATAATTTTGTGCAGTTCTTTGTTACTCGGAGCTATTCTTTTGACCTTTGAAATATCATGCTACATGAAAATTAATGTCCCTCTTAAACAATATCTCGTAGTTGACAGCCTTAATGATGTTTTAAACATGACGCTTAAACGAATACATCTCAGCTTTCAATACTACTTCTCCGAGACAACCTTTTTTTGCAATTTGGAGCTCCCAGTGGGTTTAAAACAGGGTTAAAAAAACAGGTTTTATTGGGTTTTTGTGGGTTTTATCGGGTACTTGGGTTTTTTATCTTTATTATTATTATTAGTGAGTAGCAGTTGCGTGCGTGGTAGAAAATGTCATTCAAAGGTAACTAACTGCTTAATAAAAAAAGTCTTAAAATATTTCATTAAATATAATAAATATTATTAATTGAAGTTGAAACTACAAGTATCTGAGAAATATTATAAACTATCTTTAAAATGAAATTATTCTAGCATTCAAATTGATCAAAATTGAAGGTCTTTGTGATGGGTTTTATTAAGCAGTTTTTTTGTGGTGGGTGAAACCCAAGAAAACCCGCGGGTTTTTTTGGTCTGGGTTTTTAATTGGAACCCTGGTTTAAAATACATATCTTAAAACTGTGATATAATAATTTCCATTCCAGCCCTCGAACTCGTACAAATATTTCGATCCTGAGATGAAAATCTGTGTGTCTAAGATACTAGTAAACGACGCCATTGAAGTGTTTGAATGCGAATATGATCCTTCCGTCGAGAATAAGGCGTGGTTTAGCTTAACTACCAAGAGTGAAATTTACGATTTGATGGAGAAAGAATACAAGTGCAAGGAGAAACCGAAATTGGACTTTTACGTCGGAGCCCAGAGTTACCGGAATGAATATTTTTTCCTTTACATCAAGTCATTCCATGTCAGACAAGATATCAAAGAAATAGCGATAAGATCGTAAGTGCTATATTCGTAGGTTAAATGAGAAATAGACTTATCTATTAGTCTTGGGTGACAAGTATCAAGAGATTTAACAAAATAGTATATTGAACTATAATATTTTAATACTGGGCGGTAATAGAATCGTATCTTCTAATGGAAAGATGTTCTCGTAGAACACCTTTTTGTTAAACTATGTCCATGAGAGGTATGCGAGGGGTCGGTCATTCATGAAATCGCGTACGCTACCCGTGAAATCCAATTTAAGAAATCCGAAATCAAGGCTGATTTCGAAATCAAATAAAAAATCCGAAATCATCAACGAAATCATAAAATCAGTAAAGAAATCACAAAATCAGTAAAAAAATCACAAAATGAACAAAGAAATCACGAAATCAGAAGCGAAATCACAAATTCAGTAAAGAAATCGTGAAATCCATTAAAAAATTCACGAAATCTAAAATCAAAAGAAATCACGAAATCATGGGGAAACTCAAAATCCGAGGAAATCACGCGAAAAACCTCAAAACTCAAAGAAAGCAAATGAAATATCGCAAAATCCGTCGAAAACACTGTAAAAATAGCAAAAGCCGACGAAATCACGGGTAAAATCTCAAAATTCGATGAAATCCATTGGATGAAATCCGAAGAAATCAAATTGGATTTCGAAATCCCGTACACTTTTTCCTAAACTTCCGACCCCTCGGAGGTATGTCGGTGGGCTTCGCCGCTACCGTAACATGTTTGCGGTCCTTTGTTAAATTGTTAGTGGCTGCCTTTCACTTTCGGTGGTCGGGCTCCCTACCCTTGACAGAACAACTCTCCGAAACGGAGTGGTAACTTCGTAAGTCCCGAATTCATTCCTAGTCTGGGTTCTACTGTATCTAACACGGAAGACATAGGGCCTATTTTCTAACATTATAATCTCATAGTTTGACTTTTTAATAAACACCACATTAAAGACTAATATTTGTCTTCCCGTTCCAACATTAAATTTATCAGGGCCGTCGAGAGAGAGGGAAATTCGGCACTTTTTATCGGGGCCCCTACCTTCAATCTTTGCTAATTCTAGTGGATAATGGTTGTGCAAATTTAAATATAATACTTAAATGCTATCTTCAACTAGAGCCTAAACAGCAAAAGACAAAAAAGAGATAGAAGAGTGGAAGTTTCATAACTTGTGCCTTCTCTTAAACTGCTCTCAGTCCCTAACTCTCCCCTTTTCTTACTAAATATGGATCACTGAAAGTAAATTATAAACGGAGGTTTAAGTTTTATTTTTCACGGGAATCACCGTATTTAGGCCACGTAAAGTTTCAACTTTTTTACAGCTCTTTGTTTGCTGTGGATAATCCCTTACAAAAATCTTCTTAAGAATTCTTAAGAAAATTCCTTGGGAAATTTCTTTGGAAATCCTCAAGGCGTTCTTTAGGAAATTGGGGAATATTGGCCTCTTTTTCTTTGGAAATATCTTTGGAATTTTACTGGGAAATATCTTTGGAATTTTATTGGGAAATATCTTTGGAATTTTCTTGGGAAATATCTTTGGAATTTTCTTGGGAAATATCTTTGGAATTTTCTTGGGAAATATCTTTGGAATTTTCTTGGGAAATATTTTTGGAATTTTCTTGGGAAATATCTTTGGAATTTTCTTAGGAAATATCTTTGGAATTTTCTTGGGAAATATCTTTGGAATTTTCTTGGGAAATATCTTTGGAATTTACTTGTGAAATATCTTTGGAATTTACTTGTGAAATATCTTTGGAATTTACTTGGGAAATGTCTATGGAATTTTCTTGGGAAATATAAAGAGAAGTGGGTAAATTAATTTAGCCACTTGAAACGAGGATAGTTCTTACATGCAGATCCATATCTCAATACAGGAAGTGTAGTTCTTATATGCTGAACTACACCCCTTATAGCGGGGGAAGTTCTCGCATGTAGTGTGAAATTGCTTATAAAGTCAGACATTTAATCGACTTAAAATATCCGTAAACGGCAGAAAGTTTTAACCTTGTGCAATTGTATGGGGTACTAAGTGGATTTTGGAGGCTTTAACGGCCAAGCAGTAGATACAGACGTTGTTGTTAAATTTAATAATGTATATTCACTGAGAGTTTTTCGAGTATCAGAAACGTGTTTAACCTAATTTTCTCTACAATGTTTTAAAAAAAAATATTTATTTTGGACTCTAATTACGCTCGCAATAAAGATAAAACATGCCATAAGAGAATTGACCAAAAATTCCGACTGACAGCTTAGATTCCCTGCAAATCTAAACATTACGATTTTAATTACTCTTATTTTACTTTTAATCTATTTTATCCTTTACATAAACACCTCACGGATTATTAAAAGCAAGAAAAAAAATAAAAAATAAAAAAATAGGTAATTATAACATTCCATTTCAGCGCTTGCTGAGCCTTAATTTTTTTAACCATCAAGTTAATGTCTATCAAGGAAAACTTTAGCTAAACAATTTGGGTAAAATATTTTGAGATAATTATATGTAAAGCATAATTGCAATATATCTGGCCCTTTGAAATTCATCTCTAAAATTCTTAACTAATTTAGTTGGAAAATAAACCTTCTTTGGAAATTTATCTCTTGAATTCCAAACGAATTTCGTTGGAAAATAAACCCTAGATCTTCTTTGGCAATTTATCTCGATAGAATTCGTATCGAATTTCTTTGGAAAATAAACCCTAGAGCTTCATTGGACATTTATCTCAATAATTCCTACGAATTTCTTTGGGAAATAAACCCTAGACTTTCTTTGGAAATTTATCTCAAGTATTCCTAAAGAATTTCGTTGGAAAATATTCCCTCGACGTTCTTTGGAAATTTATCTCAAGAATTTCTAAAGAATTTCTTTGGAAAACAACCCCTTGACCTACTTTGGAAATTTATCTCTAGAATTCCTAAATAATTTCTTTAGAAAATAATCCCAAGACATTCTTTGGAAATTTATGTCTAGAATTCCTAAAGAATTTCTTTAGAAAATAATCCCAAGACGTTCTTTGGAAATTTATCTCTAGAATTCCTAAAGAATTTCTTTAGAAAATAATCCCTAGACATTCTTAGGAAATGTTTCTCTAGAATTCCTAAAGAATTTCTTTAGAAAATAATCCCAAGACATTCTTTGGAAATTTATCTCAAGAATTCTTTAGGAAATTCCAAAGAAGTCTTTGGAAATAGTTTCTTTAGAAAATGATCCCAAGGGCTCCGTAGGGTTCCAAAGAAATTCCTTTAGAACTCTTAAGAAGATTTTTGTAAGGGATAGGGTAGGCATAAATTTTAATAAATAGATCATAAGCCAGAAAGTCATATACCAAAGCTTTCTAACTTCAAAGTTGATGGTTATGGGTTTAGGCAAAGTAGTCTAATAATTTAACAACACAACAAGTATTACAGACAGCGCCTTGCAGTTCCTCATAAATGGGTTGCTTAGTTGTAACTTGATATTTTGTGAGTTAGAATTAGAGAAGCCTAAAGAGTATAAAAATAAATGTACTTCTAAACTAGTTATCCGTACTAAAACAGTAACATGTAAAAATATGACCAGCTTCGCTTTGCATCTGCTACACTGTAAAATGTTCTGAGATCCCATTTATAGCCAAGTTTTATCTAAATTTTGGCTGTGTGACAACATTTTTTATATTAAGTGTATAAATTGAAAATATTTATATGAAACTTGGCTCTCCATGGGATGTCAGAACTTACACGGTGAAGCAGTTTCAAAATGAACCTTTGTATTTTTTTGCACGTCAGTGTTTTCGTTAGGATCTCACTTCTTTTTAAAGGTAGTTTTTAAAGTGAGAAATGTTTTTAAAGCAAATTAGGTACAAACTTGTTATTTAGCGATAGAGGTAGGAACAGTAAGTACTATCAATTTATGAAATTTCAGACTTTTACCTTTAACCAAAACGAACATACCGGCGCTTTAAAAACCCTACGTTGCTACGAGAAAAGAGTGTTTGGAGTGCTTTTTTTGGCAGACGCACCATTGCACACCCAGATATTTACCCTGCCAATGCCTTGGTGAATTTTCCTAAGGGCCCGACCCATAACCTTTCCCGGGGCTCGCAAAGTCTCTCGACGACCCTGAAAATTATTCAAAGCCCTTATGACGTTATTTCCCCCTTACAAAAATGTTCTTAAGAATTCCAAAGGCTATTCTTTGGAAGACTTGGAACCCTATGGAGTCCTTGGCATCATTTTCTAAAGGAACAATTCCCAAAGACTTTCTTTGGAATTTCTTAAAGAAATCTTGAGACAAATGTCCAAAGAATGTCTTGAGATTACTTTCCAAGAAATTATTTAGGAATTCTAGAGATAAATTTCCAAAGAAGGTATAAGGTTTATTTTCCAAAGAAACTCTTTAGAAATTCTAGAGATTAATTTCCAAAGAAGGTATAACGAATATTTTCCAAAGAAATTCTTTAGGTATTCTAGAAGTAAATTTCTAAAGAATGTATAAGGTTTGTTTTCCAAAGAAACTCTTTAGGAATTCTAGAAATTCATTTCCAAAGAAGGTATAACGAATATTTTCCAAAGAAATTATTTAGGAATTCTAGAAATTAATTTCCAAAGAAGGTATAACGAATATTTTCCAAAGAAATTTATTAGGAATTCTAGAGGTAAATTTCCAAGCCTTAAAAAAATCTTCTTAAGAGTTCTAAAGGAATTTCTTTGGAAGCCTACGGAGCCCTTGGTATCATTTTCTAATGAAACGATTTCCAAAGTCTTCCTTGGAATTTCCTAAAGAATTCTTGAGATCAATTTCCAAAGAAAGTCTAGAGTTAATTTCCCAAAGAAATGCGATAGGAATTATTGAGATAAATTTCCAAAGAAGGTCTGGGGTTTATTTTCCAATGAAATACGTTAAGAATTCTAGAGATGAATTTAAAAGAGCCAGATATATTTGCAATTATGCTTTACATATAATTATCTCAAAATATTTTTACCCAAATTGTTTAGCTAAAGTTTTCCTGTATGGACATTGACTTGATGGCTAAAAAATTAAAAACGTTTCACGAAGGCTTGTCCCGTAGCTAAGGCTCAGCAAGTGCTGAAATGGTTTATCATATTTACCTATTTTTGTTCTTTGCTTTTAATAATCCGTGAGGTGTTTATGCAAACGATAAATTAAATTAAAAAAAAAATACGCGTAATTAAAATCGTTATGTTTAGATTTACAGGGAGTATAAGCTGGCAGTCGAAACTTTCGCTTTTAAAAAGTAGAACTAACCTACAAATTAATTCTTTGGTGATATGTTTTATATTTATTTCGAGCGTAATTAGAGTCCCAAATAATTATTTTTTTAAAAAATATTGTAGATAAAATTAGGTTAGACGCGTTTCTGGTACTCAAAAACTCTCAGTGAAAATGCATTATTAAACTTAACAACAACATCTGTAGTGGGTTCTACTGCTTGGTCATTGAAGCCTCCAAAACCCACTTAGTACCCCATACATTTGCACAAGGTTAAAACTTTCTGCCGTTTTCGGTTAGTTTTAAGTCGATCAAATGTCTGACTTTATAAGCAGTTTTGCACTGCATGCGAGAAGTGCCTGCGCTATAATTAACTCATGTAGTGCACTCCCTGCATTGGGATATGGTTCTGCATGTGAGAACTATCCTCGTTTCTAGAGGGCTAAATTAAATCACCCCATAATCTTCCCTATATTTCCCAAGAAAATTCTAAAGTTATTCCCAAGAAAATTCTAAACATATTTCCCAAAAAAAATTCCAAAGATATTTCTCAAGAAAATTCCAAAGATATTTCCCAACAAAATGCCAAAGTTATTTCCCAACAAAATTCCAAAGATATTTCCAAAGCATTTTCCAAAGAAAAAGAGGCCAATATTCCCCAATTTCCCAAAGAACCCCCTAAGGATTTCTACAGAAATTTCACAAGGAATTTTTTAAAGAGTTCTAAAGAAGATTTTTGTAAGGGAAAATCCGTCGAATCAAAAACGAATGTCATTTTTATTTGTTGGACTAGGCCTATAGAGAACTTGGTACAGTAGAATTATTTGACCACTTTTCTAGTATGCTTCAAATGAAATTAACTCGACAATACCAAGTTCTTTCAACCTTCATCTCTCACATAAATTTGGTATAGTTGTCAAATTCTTCTTGAAACTGTGCGAAATGAAATAAACCGCCGGAGGTTTTCAAATTGACTTGTACAATACAAAACATTCATACTTCAGGGTTCGTACGGAACCTGGATAAGTCAGGGATTTAAAGTTTCTTTCTAAAAAGTCAGGGATTTAAAATTTCTTCCTAAAAAGTCAGGGATTTAAAGTTTCTTCCTAAAAAGTCAGGGATAGGTATAATGAATACCGATTGGTATATAAAACCATGCTTCGAGCAATGCTAAATATGCGCCAGGTGTGGGAAAGTGAGCTCTGGTAAACACTTTAAAATGGTCAGCGATATTGGCGAAATTTGGTCAGGTATAAGCTGGAAAAGTCAGGGATTTTCAACATAAAAATTTCGTCCGAACCCTGTACTTGTTTCTCAAATGGCTTTCGTATATCATCGCAGGTGCAAATTTCAGAGTTGTTTTTTCTCATGAGTATGTTTTAGGGAAAGAGCATTTAAAAAAAAGTGGTTCTAAGCCGAAACGAGATTTCAGTGGTTGACTAGTTGATACGTTTACTGCGCGCTTTGGCGATACGAGCAAGAGAACTTAGAATCTAGTTTATCATGGCCAATCAAAACTTGACACACAGGGGTAACGAATTTCAGAACCACAGATATATCAATGTCAATGAAATTTATTAGCTCTGTTTAAAAGTACGACATTAATTTATAACTTCATAGTGTAATGAACATTATGGAGCGCAACTTTATCCACTACAAATCAATACCGAAGAAAATTATATTTGAAATGTCAAAATGGAGACCACCTCAGATGGAATTATCAACTTTGACGATCGAAATTATCAGAGGATTTTTATTCTTGTGGCTTTCGGCACTCACTATTTCATTCTTCATATTCGTCATAGAAATATTTTGGTTTTACAAAGAAAGTTTTAAAAAACAAAGTGATATTGAAGAAAATTTCTTGTAATGGAGAAAACCAACTTTCTTAGTACACCAATAGGTGATAACATGGTCCAGCCGAAGGTTTTTTTGTGTCAATTTCGTTTCATGCCAGTAAGGTTTTGACATAATTTAGTCTCGGCGTAGTAAAATACTTGCACAATTAGTTTATCGAACCACTTAGATCTTGGGAATATTTGCAGATCTCAGGACACTTTGCTTTGCTGAAATGTATACCCCATGTGTGTTAAATATTAGAAACGGCATGGCCGGATTTAGGGATGCTGATTGTGAAAATGTTAAGGTAATATCATAAGCATATCAAACCACCCGTAAGTGTGAATCGGCGGGAAATTAGCCACAGGCAGTGTCTAGGTAAAACTCGGGAGACAAGTTTTCCTGGTGGCACAAAAGGGAAACTTTAGTCAAATCGCGCACGGGATGCTACCGGAAGCTTGGGAATAAATACAAGGATTAATATATATATCATATTCTTACCTATTATAAGCTCTACCTCTATTAATACTTGTAATCATAACAAACATTGTCATCTGCTAGTGGGGCTAAAACGTGGATTTTGAAGTTAGCGTAATAAAGGCATGCGGCAACCTACACAGAAAAAACGATGTTTAGATTCTAAACGTTTTCCTAAACGGGAAAATGCAACGCCTTTTTAAATATAATATGGAGTAATAGCCAGTGTAAGAAGGATACAATTTTCCAAATTTTCGGAAAATTGAGAACACAATATCTCCGATTAGCAACTGCGAACGCGGTCCCCTGGGGTGTAACAACAGACATCAGACAAAGATGTCGAAATTATAACCTCTCCGTGACATACGTTACTTGGGGAGGTAAAAAGTCGTCTCCCTCCGGTATTTTCTGGCCTTTTATCAATATACAAATATAAGTACCCTGGTAATGGTAAAACAGTCAACGTTGTCGTCCCTTAGCAAAAACGTTGAACTGACCGGTCCCAGGTGCCTAGAAAGGCTTAATAAAAAGTGTAAACATATTCTATACACTCATTTGCAAGTTTAGCATCTTCTAGATTTTTAATAGAAAACCCCATTTTGATGTTTTTACGATGGTATGCCAAGATAACAAATAATATATTTTGATCGTTTATAATTACTAAACCTCTGATCTAAACTTACAGTTCACAACAAAAATGGCACTGAAACATTTTTGATGGCAATTTTAGCGTGAGTCAAACCGTTTAATGAGCAACACTTTTCTAAAATTAGACTTCATAACTCAAATTTAAACCCATTTATATTATAAACCTAACTAATTTAAAAATAAAATTTTATTTACTTACCAAATATGGGCGAAGTCCTAATATGGCTTTTTTGTGAGTAAATTATGACTTTTGACGCGTCAAGCACCAGCGAATGAATGTACCCCATTCCCAAATTTCTGAACCTTGGCCTCTCGGCATGAGAAGGGGTTAAATCCGATTCACCAAATAAAATATTAATTATTCTTCCTCAGATGCTCGAGTTAACTACATGACGTCAATATGTTTATATCCTTTACACCTAGAGTAGGTTTTGAACACGTTTAAACCCTGGCGTTTCGGTTTATGCCCACTTTACGAAAAGTTTAGATTTTAAATGTGTTTTTAAAGGCTTTCAATGCGCTGTTGTGTTTAGTTTTTATATGTTTAGCTACTACACCCATTGGTACTAGTTGCTGTTTAGTTTTCGCAAGTCAAATCTAGGGGTTTAGATTTTCAACATGTTTAAATCAAATGGATGTGCTCAAAACCTATACGTTGTTTTTTCTGTGTACACTTTTATCTTTTGTACTTATCCTATTCATAAGAAACCAGTTGTACTGTGTACACTTATCACTAAGAGTTTTTCCCATTTTCTTTAAAAATTCGAGAATATTTGCTGTTCCTAATCTTAAACAAACAACTTAAGTCTTAAAAGCCCGTACTAAACCGATTACCGCTGCCATTTATTGCAAAAGCAGACGACTGCTTAGATTTCCGGGTTATAAAGTGGTAGGGAGAATCGGGAAGGAGAAAATTGCTTCGTTTCCTTCTCTCTGGCGCCCTTGTACAATGGTGATTACCCGTGGTCTTATTGTGAATTCACGCTTACGGGTGGTTTGATATGCTTATGGTAATATCATAAGTAACATAATAAACATAAGTATGACTCTTCCTATTGTAAAAATGCAAATTTCAAACTGAAACCTATAATCAACACTGACACTCGCACTTACATCGGGCCAGGACTTGCAACCCCGTCGAGTACTTCATGCTGGTCTTTGGCGAATGACATAGTTCTACAATTTCAGCCAATCATAATAAACCCTTTCCTTGAACGTGTCGAAAATAGCTCGTATGCTATTTATTGAACGAGCTCGCGCGGTTGCGGTGTTTGTATGTTTGACTTTGAGATTGCCATAAGTCGGATATTTCAGCACAAAAATGATAAGCCTTTTGAAGTCTTAATATTCGGTAACTAAATCTACCCAGTGCAATTTTCAATTTCGTAATGTGATCGCGCTAAAGTCGGTAAAAGGTAGTAAAAATCAACTATATAACCAAGGCTTAGGACCATTGAGTCAAATCTCAATATCGTCTCTTTAAATCGGATTTCCGATATGGGGCGGAAGTCGCTTTTTTTTCACCGCTAGGGGTCTCTGTGCTGGACGCGAACTTATGATGACGTAAAAGGTCCGAAAATAGGTTTATAGTTAGTTTTGGCTAATTGTCATACATTATGGTTATTATGTTACTTATGGTAATATTGAGCTCCAATTTTTATAGTTATGTAATCTAGAGTTGTTCTGATAGTATACTCTTATTATTTGATATCTAAAGCAATTTTTGTTTTGATATGGTGTAATTAAAGCGGTATTATTTTATTATTCGTTATAATATCCTTTCACCAAGCGGGATCTAACCAATTCCATATAAATGAAAGCATGATTTAAACCAAACTATGAAAATAAATATAAATTGGAGCAAAATTAAATTATGAAAACGGATTGGAAAGAATTAACCTAATACAATATTCATTCCTAGCTACTGAAACGTATTAAAAGGAAAATGGAAAGACAGACAGTACTGGCATTTTGAATTTTCACGCGAAAATGTTTTTCCAAAAGAGCTCCATCCATCGGGGAAAAATACTTTCCTCCCCCGTGAATGTCCCCTACCCCTAGACTAGCGCGCGCCGGCCTTGTTGTATCTAGGTCGCTATGGTCGTAGCAATTTTAGGTAAATGGATAGCTATTACTCGGACACTCCTATTTGTGTTGATTAATTATAAATTACAATCCGTACTTTTTTTAAATTAGAACAGACTAAGTATTTAATTAAAAAGATTAGGAATCGATTTATAAGGGAATTTCCCGTGATTTGGCCGAGGTGAACAGTTTGATCTCACTTCCGGCTCATTGTCTGGTCCGTTTTCTCAAGTCTCTCGTTCACTTTCTCAAGCAGAAATCACATTTGTTTCGAGCAGAATTGGTCAAAAATGTACCGTACTTACTAAGTAAACATATCAAAACTCTAGAGAAATAGCTTCACACAATAAAATTTGTATTAACGTATTTATTAGTTATAGTGTAATAAAAATGAAATGTTTATTATTTTATAAACGCACATGAATAAAAATAACTGCTTAATATTTATTTTTAAAGATAAATGTATATCGGGAAGCCCTCACGTGAGCGGTTCCTGTCTGGGCGGATTTCATAATAGCCGCCCTCATAACAGCGGTTCCCTAAATGGCAGTTTACCCGTTACAACAGTTACCGGTACAGCGGTTCTCGTAAACGCGGTGTACCGTTACAGCAGTTCTTTAAAGAGCAGAAAAACAGGGATGTGAAAAACGATAGTCGTTTATTATGGTATATAGGCTGGGTTGTATGAACCTAAATAGAACTAGGTCAGATATGGGTAATTAGGTTAAGTTGAAGTTGATTATTTGAACTCAATAGCATTAGGTCAGGTTAGGATGGGTTGGACAGGGTTTTTTAGGTTTTATTTCGTATGGTTACAGTTCGGTTAATAATATTTTGGAAATAATGTAAATATGTTACGCCTTTTCCAAAATTTTCTTCTTTCTCTTCATTGACTTCCCAAATAATAATAATATACCGTTTCCAAAAAGTTACTGTTTACATTTATTTCCTTCCGAAACAAAATAAAATTTGTCGAATTATTTTTCTATCTTGGTATGATTATGCAAATGTTTTAGCGGTTCTTTAAAATTTAAATGCTATGTCGCTTAGGGGACTCAACGGCGGTATATAAATGAAATTTCTAAATTTTCGAAAGTTAAACGAACTTACAGTGCGTTTAAAATTTTTTCGCTATAATTTTCGAACTCCCCGTTGTCTAGTTTAGTCAGAAACCAATTTGGGTTGCGTTAGTAAGATCTTACCAAATTGTTGCTCCTGTATCATTGATAAAAAAGGGAGTGCTTATTATTCTATTATAAAACATGCATTTATGTTTTCTTTTCTTATTAACATTCATATCGAGTTAAACCGAGCATTGGGGTATTTTGTCGTAAACACATTTTGGGAGAAATTTATCCTGTGGTTGGGGTAATTTGTCATTAGTCTGGGGGGTGTTTTGTCATCGACATCCATTCGGGGGATATTGTCCGGAGGAATTTGTCCCATATGGCAGGGGATTATGTCCTTTTTGGCTCTGATGGGGGGATTATGTTCTACTTTCTTGACCCTACATTACTAAAAAATAATAGACCTAACGAGTTTTCCTCGCTTCACTATCAAACTGATACAGCCTGAAGAATAGTACAATATTTAAGTGTAGTTTTTTTTAAAAAATTCAAAAACAAGATCGATTAGCAGGTCACATTACTGTTAAAATGGTCACAGAAAAGGGTTGATAAGGAAATCAACGAATATAACTGCATTGTTAAAAAAGGCTCAAAACTCAAGACAAACACTGCTATTTCCCAAAATAGCAGCCGCTTTTGGAACTACGATTGCTATTTCGAGAACTGCTTTTCCGGGAAATGCTGATATGAGGTACATCGATACATAATGGTGGTAAGTTCTTTTTCATTGTACATCAGCGCCCGTAGAGATACTAATGTAGGATTGCACTTTATCTAACTAACTCAACTAACAGCGGTTACTGACTAATTAGACCATGCAGAGTTCGGAAAAAATAGTGAAAAAATTCTAAACCCGCCGCAAGTTGGTCAAAAAATTTTTTGAATATTTTAAAATTGCACGTACTTACCGTAACCCCCGAGGCCTGAGAAGTCGAGAAAAACCTAACTCCGTCGTCTGCAGCCGAGCTCGATCTTACCAAATGGACTCGCGACGAAAATAGTGTTATAGCGTATTCTAGATCTTACTAAGAAAAGCAAAATCTACAAAAATGATGAGATTTATGCTAATAATATTTGAAAAGGTGGATTGTAATTGAGAAAAAAATTAGGAACAAGTCTAATTTTATTTGAGTTGTAAATGAAGTAAGCATCAAAATTTTGGAACAGGCTTCAAATAATTTGGGAAGCAAATGAACGTAAAGGCAAAATTATGGAAAATTACGCGAATTATTTGGAAATAAATGGTAATTTTTCGAAAAGGAGTCATATTTTACAGCAATATTTTGGAAAAGGCGTCAAATGCGGGAGTCCTGCACGGGCCGAGCAGGGCTTTGCACTTTTGAAAACTGTATCGGGCCGGGGCGGGTCGGGCTTTTAAAATTTTGGAAATTAACGGGCCGGGCCGGGCCGGGCTTTTGTTCATTTTTCAAAATTCGGGCCGGGCCGAACTTGATTATCATTTAATCCAAAGTTCAAATGAAAGATAATTTAAATGAGTATAAGCTTCTAAGGACAAATGTAACGAACAATTATCAAAAGAAATGAAAAAAACACGACGCTAAAGCAAATATGATTTTATGGTAAAAAATATAAAAATTAAAACTGCACTACGTGTAACGGGCCGGGCCTGTTCAATTCGTGCAATGTGTCGGGCCAGGTCGGGCTTGGTTAATGCATGTAACGGGCCGGGCCGGACCTGGCCGAAAAACCAAATATGTACTTGGACACGGGCCGGGTTTCGGGCTTATTCAAAATGCTAAAACCGGGCTGGGTTTGGGTCGGGCCTGAAAAACTCGGCCCGTGCAGGTCTCTAAAAGGCGTCATATTTTACAGCAATATTTTGGAAAAGGCGTCATATTGTACATCAATAATATTTTGGAAAAGGCGTCATATTTTACATCAATAATATTTTGGAAAAGGCGTCTTATTTTACATCAATAATATTTTGGAAAAGGCGCCCGATTTTAGAGCAATATATGGGAAAAGGCGTCAAGTTTTATAGCAATATTTTGGAAAAGGCGTCAAATTTTACAGCAATATTTTGGAAAAGGAGTTCTACTTTACAGCAATATTTTGGGAAAGGAGTTCTGCTTTACAGCAAAATTTTGGAAAAGGCGTCATATTTTACAGCAAAATTTTGGAAAAGGAGTCTTATTCTTTTTGAAATATCTAAACACAAACAGCGATATTTTGTAAAGGGTTTCAAATTACCAGAGAACTAAATACAATTAGAAATTCCAAGTATATTTATGGCTATGCCGTAATGTATTACCCGAGAAACACCACTTGGAGGAGGCCACACTTCATTTCTCATGGAGAGTTTTTTATGATATTGCTGTAAAATTTGACGCCTTTTCCAAAATATTGCTGTAAAATTTGACGCCTTTTCCAAAATATTTCTGTAAAATTTGACGCCTTTTCCAAAATATTGCTGTAAAATACGACGCCTTTTCCAAAATATTGCTGTATAATTTGACGCCTTTTCCAAAATATTGCTGTAAAATTTGACGCCTTTTCCAAAATATTGCTGTAAAATTTGACGCCTTTTCCAAAATATTGCTGTAAAATTTGACGCCTTTTCCAAAATATTGCTGTAAAATATGACGTCTTTCCAAAATATTGCTGTAAAATATGACGCATTTTCCAAAATATTGCTGTAAAATATGACGCCTTTTACAAATATTACCATTTATTTCCAAATAATTCGCGTAATTTTCCATAATTTTGACTTTGCGTTCATTTGCTTCCCAAATTATTTTAAGCCTGATCCAAAAACTTGATGATTACTTCATTTACAACCCAAATAGAATGCAACCTTTTCTGAGATATTTCTCAACTAAAATCCGCCTTTTCCAAAGCTTTGATGATTACTTCATTTACAACTCAAATATAATGCACCCTATTCCTAATTTTTTTCTCAATTAATATCCACCTTTTCAAATATTATTAGTTAGGGTTCGGTTTGGTTACTTATTAGCTAATTTACCACCTTTTCCAAAATTTCTGTTTGCGATTAGGCCTAGTTACTTAAAAACAAATTAGTGCCTTTTTCCCAAAATATTGATTTACTTTTAAATACTTTCCAAAAGTTAATGCTTGTTTTAGAAACTAAAATATCGCTAATGTAATTTTCGCCATTTCTCGCCTATATTCTGCTTTTCCTTATTTTTGGCATTTCTAAATTTTTCATTACGCAATATTTTGGAAATTTCTCAGATTACTTTTCGATCCCAGTAACAAAATGAATGGTTTTGATAAATTCAGTAGGTCTTAAAAATTCCATAGCTATACTTCCGTCGCGAGTCCTTGAAGTTCTTATAGTTGCCCTCCGCCCCCCCCCCCGGCATATTATCAAAGATTGAGTGCATAATGCGTTTAGTCTATAGCGGTAAGTACAAGCAATTTTAAAATTTTTAAAAAATTTTTGACCAACTTGCGGCGGGTTTAGAATTTTTTCACTATTTTTTCCGAACTCCCCGTGGTCTAATTAGTCAGTAACCGCTGTTAGTTGAGTTAGTTAGATAAAGTGCAATCCTACCCACAAGTCCATTCCCCGTTTACATTTTATAACTATATTTATCATTTTTAGGGGATTTCGTGATGAAAAATACCATAAAACTACACGTAACAATGACAAAACGATTTAGTCGTAGTCTGCTTTAGCCTCTGCTATGCCCGATACGAGCAAGGAGGATGCATAGTTGTATACATCGTCCTGGCTAGAAGTACGCCTTGTGCCACTCTCATGCCTTCTTTCGCTGGCCTCGTCACCAAGGCAATAGCCCACTCAATTACGCGTTAAGCTGCTCCAAAATTCCGTGTGAATAGTACTTTTTAAGGTTTCCGTCACCAAATAGTAATTGTTTTTGAGAGCATTCCTCGGCTTGAAATAGGACAACTACGAAATAATTCGACCAAATTTTATTTTGTAAATATTTTATACCATTTCAATTTCTATAAAAGTATTCTACCAAATGCACACAGAGTGCTACCAGAAGTCTCTGCGGCTTCTTGAAATACTACATTTATATAGGAAGATTCGCAGCGACAAGTATATAAATCCAGGGCTATCCCTGATAAATCCCATATTCCTTTAAAAATCGTTAATACATTCATTGACCTTGTTCCTGAAGATATACAGACCACGGATCTGTATTGTAGAAGGAGTAGAGACTCGTAGCTTCCCCTCTATTAAAAAAAGCTAGACCTTATTTGTCCATAAAAAGGGGGTATGAATTTTGACCCTCCCTCCAAACCTAGGCGAGCCCATGTAAACAATAAAGATGGCCGCGAGCTACGAACGTTCAGGAGGGTTAAACCTCGGTCATTTGTGTATAGAGTCCGGGTGACGGGAGTTTCTCAAGCGTTTGCAAACCTTGTTTAAATTTTTATTTTTACTATTTTTTCTATTTATATGGAAAATATTCAAAGAATTAAGCCGGGAAAGAAGAAAACGACGCCTTCTTTAAAACACGTGACGTCAGAGATTGTTTACATAGGCTCGGTATCCGTGAAAATAGTGCGCGGAGCACTAGTACGCTTATGCCTAGGCCCTAGAGGCCTAGTCTCTACTCCTTCTACAATACAGCTCCGTGTACAGACTAAGTAGCAGAGTCGAGTCACAGCCTCCTAGATCACGCGACTCAGTGAACGCAGTCTATATTGCAAAATAGCCAAGTCAGAATTTTCAGGCTACGACCGCGCTGAGTCCAGCTGACACTCTCACACCCTTAGCGCCCTTAAGTTGACAATAACAAGTTTACAACAAAGAAAATCAAAAAAATTTCGAATAGTATGCACCCCCCTACTGCTTGCGAACCATAGAAACGATAGAGACGCCATTGACCTGGCATAGAACCGTGTGACCGTTGTCTGTCGTACCGCTGCTATAGACCCTTTCTACTTAAAAAAGAGAGATGTCCTCAGTATCGGGATATACAAGGGGTTGACCCCTCGACGTCTCTACTCTTTTTATGATCTTTCCATCGAGCGAAATGGAAGGCAAAGTATTTTCCCAGTGTCTTTCCCTCTTACATATATTCAGTTTAACCAAGAGTAAAAATCATAACGTCCCTATACGCGCCGAGGATTGAGAGGTAAAGTAGCAAGCAGCGCCTCTAGCGGATTGAATTGAATATTCTTGGCGGGAAATTTGCAAATGGTAGATTGGCAATTTAAAGATGGGGAGCGCTAAAATTGTAAAATACGTCGGATTTTTAGCATTAGAAGGTTTACAAAATTATTTTAGGGATTCTACTCTTCGAATAGTCTAAAATCTAATAAAAAATTAACATATTTTTTACGTAAAGAGATACCGTAGTCACTGGAGAGTGTACAAAGGAAACTTCTGTAAACAAGCAAGTTTATGATATTACCATCTATGTAAATGTTTATGTTGTGAGTTAATTAAATTTACTAGCAAGTGCTTCTAGACAGACACATTTTTGTGGTTAACTGTACTATACCTGTACATTTAATTTGGGAATTTGGGTGTTGGGATTAGATAAGATAGTCTAAAAAGTTACTTTTTCTCATTAAGCGCGTTAATCCATTCATTTATTTTAACGCAATGAATTCTAGAATTTCGAAAACTGTTAAAATTTCACCCTTTCTGGGAAATTTCAGTAATAATTCCTACAACTAACTACACAAGAAGCCTATGGCTTCATTTAAGGACGCGGTCATTTTCCCGCCAATTTGTTCTTCTAAAATCCGCTAGGTGGCGAACGCGGTGCCTCGCTCGGCGCGTATTGAATTTGCCGCCATTGTTGAAATTTGCACAAAAACAAAAAGTTTCACTATAAATCGTTCAGGCCATGAAAGGGGATATGTTAGCAACCTATTAACGACACAATGTCATACACGTACTCTCCTAAAAATGATAAATGTAGTTATAAAATGTAAACGGGGAATGAAATTGTGCTCGAAAACCCGAGATAAGTAAATTTTTCCAATTATTGAGAGGGAATAAATTGACAACCAGTAAATTAAGTTTATTCAATGAAATAGGGTGATGGAACATTAGTTTCTTAAAGGGGCTGTCCGAAGCCCTAGCTCTCCTTTTTTACCCACCCGCCATGTTAAGCTCTACGAGGATGATCGTCCTTTGTCCCACTGTCCGAACGGCATCTTAAGCATGTAAGTCTTAATTTAAAAAAAAACTTTTAATATCTGGGCCTTCAGTCACTTGCTTAACTCTCTTCTTATCGATACTTTTTAGGTCTTGGTTAAATCCAAGACGTTTTGATTAATATCGAAGGTCTTAAGACGAAGCGATTTCTTTGTGATAATGGATGATTCTAGTTTAACTAAGATTTTGCATGATCGGTATAATTACCAACTACCTTGTGGATTTCACATTACGTCGCAAAATGATTTTGGCACGTTCTACTCTTTCATTGTCAATAAATATTTGCCTTTTGATTTTAAAGAAAACTTAACTTATCTGTGAGTATATGAAGTAACAGTTTCAACAAATATGTAAAGTCTATATTTAAAAAAGTGCAACCTTTAATGCTTTGAAACTAACCACATTTTAAAATGCAATTCTTTAATCTCTTTTGTATGTAGATCAATCAATTTAGTTGAAAATGGTCTCATAACACATGATGTTGATAGGAACTCGGTAAACTTCGAACGTTGTATCCAAAAATAAGATGAAGAGAAAATTATCCAAATTAATTTGAGGAAATTGATGGGAATGTTTATTCTTAACTTTTGCGGATTGTTGTGTGGGTTTGCTTACTTCTTGATAATAGAACGTACAACATACCACTGCAAAATGGGTCGTTGTAAATAGACATCTACAAGCACATCTAGTTTGCAGAAATCTGTAACACTTGCTACCACTCCAGCATCTACTTCTTGGGTAAGGGTATATCTCCCCGATCGTCTAGGGTTACGAGAAATGTCTAGACAAGAAATGTAATATATAACATATATATTAAAATTACAAAGAAAACTTAAGCGTAAAATATTGCTAATTGAACAATTTTACAATGATGGAATCATTAATAACATTGTAATGCGTCACCAGATGGCGTAACAGAAAGAAGTGACAAACTAACCCTTTTTGTCGCTAATGTTTAAGGCTCTATTTTAAAAAAACATTATAAATAGGGACCATAAAAATGTTATTAGTACTTTAAAGTGCAATATAAAGTCGTCTCGTACCAGCTAAAATATCATATTCTAGTCATAAATATGCAATTCTTTTAATAAATACTACATACAGCTAATAGGAATCATTGTGTGGCCATTTTCTCAACGCGTCTAAGCGGGTTTGTGGGAAGACCAAGACTAATCATTTGTTATTTCGGATTTTATGGCACGAATAATTAATCTCGCTGCGTGTTGAGCCTTGCTTGTTAGAACCAATGAAATCCCAGTCAGAATTATGGTTCGCATTCAGTTTCAGCGCTTCTAGCCACAAATCAGCTTAACACTCATGTTGGAAAACTAAGAATATCGTTGAGGTGAAACGAGACGATAGTGTTTACACTGCAAACCAGTTGTGAATGTAGCTATGAGAATATAGGGTAAACAGTTGAGGTGTTGACAATAGAGCAATTACAAACACAGAAAGGTTATATCTTTCCAAAATTTATACACTTCAATTCCTGTTTTTTCCCCATTGACTGATTTCCATGTGTCCAAGACATATCCTTATTGGATGTAAATTGTCGTCTGCTTTACTCTATATTCGCTATGCTTGGAATAATGCTTTAATAATTCCTTAATTTTTATTTAGAAAAAAAAGAAAAATAATTCCATATCTAGGTAAATAAGCTTGTAGTAGTACACCTCCTCTTGACTCGGAGAGGTAAAATTTTGGTTTTTCCAACTTGTTTTTTTTTTATTGGAAATGAATACAGTTCGTCAGAAAGTTACTCGATTAAGGTTAAGAAAAACTTTCACTCGTGAAGACCTTATCAAGTTGCGCTTCTTAATGACAGGAATGTAGAAATTGTAGCAGTGGTAATTATAGTAAGCTGTCAAATGACTATATGCTGAAAGACGTAAAAGTTCTGAGAGCACGCCTTTTTCTTTCGATTAAAGTCGTCATGCGAGTTGAATGACTGATTTTTCCAGAGAAATTCGGGGAAAGGGTAATGTATCTTATCGATGTACGTTTCCTTTTCTAGTCAACTGTTTATCTGAATTTCATTCACGATATCTTACTTTTTGTTTGGGTATGATCTAAAAATTACATTAAATATAATTTTGTAATATTTTCGATCCGAATATTCAGATTAGTTCCCTTTTGACCAAGACAATGAGTAAATACTTCTGCGGATCGCAACCCAATATTGGTGTTTTATTTTCACACTGAGTTCGACAAAAAATATTTTGAAGACCAATCAAAATCCGTCTTAATAAACCTACCAAAGTGCTATACTTTCTGTTAGCTCTATTTGCCCTTGGTCAAATTTGTAAAAAGGTTTGCATAAGGGCTGCAAGAAGTGTTAATTATTGATTATTTCAAAATTTGACTCAATTCGGTATTTTCGTATTAAGTCATACTTTGCGCTGTTTGACTAAATGAATTTGTCCACCTTATCAATCGCCAATCGAACTCTTCTTGCCGCGATATACACGGTAAGCTCTTACATATGTAATATTGAAATAATTTTTCCCCCTTTTTAATAAAAATCGGTTGTTCTGCCATGATCCTATTAAGTAGATGGTCCAGGTGGCAGCCTGGTTTCATGAAACACTTTTGCCAGAAAGGGGAGGGAGTAAGATAATGTTTTTCTCTCTGCAAAATTTTCAGCAGACAGAAATACGTTGTAATTCAAAACCGTTTAAGTTTTAAAAATATGAAAACTCTGTGCTAAAGCTATACTGTAAATAGTCGCTACTAACAGCTTTTCACAGGAAGTCATATCCCTCCTTGGAAGGCAAAATTGAGCCAATTTCTCAAATTATGTCTGGGGTAAAAATGTGATGGACCAAATGAAACGACGATGTAACGTCAGTTATTGCGTCAGGAGAAGTTGCCCCTTCGGGAGAGTAGTGTGTTGACTGTCTTTGTAAAGAACGAGCTAGTTACAAGAAAATTTAATAGAATGGTTTAAACCCATTTTCGAGGCCAACAATTTGCTTGAAAATTTAACTTTTAATTTAAATTAAATAGCGTAGAGATCGCGTTAATTTTCAAGAAAACAACGACTAACAAGTTTGGCATACATTTATTTAACATTACTTTGTAAAGAAAAAGAAAGAATATCAGTTAAAATCAACACGCCATTAGATCATGAAGTTGAGTGATTGTTAAAAAAATAGTTATTAAAACTAACAATATTACAACTCAATTGCTTCACCTTGAACTCGTTTATGGAAACCTGTTATTGTCATGGCGCATTGACGCATTATTTTTTAAGCAACTGTAGGCAAAGCACTGCCTGGCTGCTTTATCAGTATATTCTTAGCAAATGGTTCGATGTAGGTGAACAAAATGTTCAAAAATATTAGACACCAGTTAAATCTACTAGTTTCTTATAACGTTTCATTTAATTTTTAAGATAAAATGAAATATATTGTTTTAAACAGTGGCCACAATGGATTTCATACAAGAAGAATGAAAGGGGAGAAATGTATGCTTTACATGGTGCTATGGTCAACCTATTGGAACATTTCATGGAAAAATTAAATATCAGGTAATGATCACGCTTAAAGCAGTGTTTTATAAAGAATTCGTTGGGTACTTGGAATGTTCTCTTATCTATAGCAAGTATACTTATGCACGTTGTCCGTGTACTTCATTTTTTTTAATATTATAAAATAGAATTGACTATGTTGAAAGCCCTGACGGGTTTTGGGGTGAAATACTTCCAAACGGTTCATTTAATGGCATGATTGGAATGGTACACAGAAATGTAAGTATTCAGTTTTGAAATGTACGAGAAAGGCTTTATTGATAAAAACCAAGTATAATTGAAGTAACACCTTAAAAAACTATTTGAAATCGTATAAAATTCTTTTTAACTATACAGTGTTTACATATTTCGTATAAATGTTTCTAGAACAATGGTGGTAATTCTTTACCAAGCCATAATCGATCGTCATACATTATTTTTTATGGGTGATTTCTTTTTTTTTTTTTGCTCCGTTTATTTATTGTCGAGCTAGGGCCTTGAAAGGCCATTCAGCTCCAAAAATCAATAAATGAACAAGTGGTTGAAATACAAAATTTACATTATGAACATTAAATTATTATTATGAACATTATGAATAAATGACTAGGGGAGATAATTTTGTGTTCCTTAAGGGATTAAAGGCGAAGATGGGATTTTAATTTAAGTTTAAATTGACTAACTGAGGGGGCTGATACTATCTGGTCAGGAAGAGAATTCCACAGAGGGACAGTGCGTCGGAAAAAGGAGTCGCGCAATAAGTTAGTGCGAGAAGGACGGGGGAAAAGCATTCGACTGTGGCCCCTTGTGCCCTTACTATGAGTGCGAAAAGCAAAATAGGGTTGGGTGGGTAGGCTTAAAATTTTGAAAAGGCTAATTAGATCTAAATAAGAGCGACGAAGGGAGAGGGGGGACCAACCTAATGTTGTAAGTCTTAGTTCCCGTGATTTATGTAGTAAAGAATGGGGAATACGGGAAGCTCTTCCCAGGACATTATCGAGCGCAGAGACATCCCGAATAGCATGAGGGTTCCAAATCTGGCTGCCAAATTCAAGGACAGGACGGACATAACACTGAAATAGTCGTGTTAAAGTGGCTGGGGAAATACCAGGGAAGTTTGCCTTTATAACGGATAAAAGACTATTTGCGCGCCCACAGGTTCTTACAAGTTGGGAAAACCAAAATATTACCTCTCCGAGTCTAGAAGAGGACTACTTACAAACTTATTTACCCAGATATGGAAATGTTTCTTTCTTTTTTATGAGCAAATAGTGAAGTTAAAATTTATGAAATATTAAAGCAGTATACAAAGCATAGCAAATATACTGTAAATCAGACGATATTTTACATCCAATAAGGATATACTTGTACACATTAAAATCATCCGATGGGGGAAAAACGGGAAATGAAGAGATAAAACTTTGGGGGGATATTACCTTTACGTGTTTGTAAAGGCCCAATTTTCTACTCCTCAACTGTATACCCTCTATGTTCAAAGCCATATTCACAACAGGGTTGCCATGTAAACACTATCCTCTCGTTTCACCTCAACGATTATCTTAGTTTGTCAACATGACTGTTAACGTTACATAACACCAAAGCTAATTTGTGGCCACACACACTGAAGGTAAATGGGCACCATAAAAAGCATGAAAACACGAAGCTATAATCCGATTGCGATCAGACCTTTCTCTGATCTGGGCTGCGTTCAGCAGAGCTCACCAAAAAAGACAGCGGATTTGGAAAACGTTTACCTGTGAGCTCTGTCGTCATAGCTTTTCTCCGGTCATCGGTGTTTTAAAAATGACGCTAGCGCAATAAAGCGTGCAAGGTACCAAGGCTTAACAAAAATTGTATGATAACATATTTTAAGAGATAGATAACAACAACTTTTATAATTAAAATTAGAAACTAACATGTCTCTTAAACTTCTCGCGTGATCAACTTGTTTCACGCTAATTAAATAGCTCTAGTCCCATCATAATCAGCAAGAGCTATTTGTATTAATTCCTCCATGCTTTTTTCGCCAAGCTGAGAACTACGCGTTTTACGTCACGTTATCCAAAAACCCGACTATTTTCCTTGAAGACCGTGCTGGCTCAGCGCTGAGCACCGTGACGTCAAAATTCAATAACAAAATCCCGTTCTGTAGGACACTGCTAACAGCGCTGAGCTCTTCTGAACGCGGCCCAGATTTCCACCATGATTATAAAGTCTAAGCCTAATTATTTAAAAGTGTATTTAACTTTCGGCTCACTCTGAACCGTTAATGTCTCTGTATTACAGAAACGAAAACCAAACCCAAGCGTTTACTTTTTGGTTCGATAGGCCTATTGACAAATAAAAGTTCATTTGACCAATATAGATGCGTTCGTCTTGAAATCACTTTAGAAAAAATTATGCTATAAACAGATGTAGTATAGCTTAAGTAATATATAAACATCGATTTCAAATAATAATAATAAAAAATATTCTTGGCATATCAAAATGAAACAGAGCTTTATAGCTACAAAACCACTAAAGGCATCGAAATTACGAAAAATATTTCCATATATTAATTATACATTATGAGAAAACCAAATATTAAGGTTTTGTAGGATTTTTTTCCACAAAACAAAGCGAACTGCTAACGCGGTGCACTAACGGACGGACACACACAGACTAAAACATAGGCTAATTTTTAACTCTTTCCGTTTTAATTTTGAGTTGAGAAACTAGATTATCTTAAATATTAAAATAAATATAATTAATATTAAATATTTTCTTCGTTAGTTGTTCGCCTTATTGAGCGTTACATCGCGTTGATAAAGAACAATTAGACATTCTTGAGAGACTTGACTAATATTGGCGTTTGAAATGAAGCATACTCTGGTTGCTTTGCCTTACTCAAATAGGTAGTATATAAGGGTGTCGATCTACAGCTAAAAGCAAGAACAACCGCAATTGCGAAAACCTTTGGTGGTGATCCCACCCTAGGGAGGCTAGACGTTTCTCGTAACCCTAGCTGATCGCCGCGAATGTCTTAAACCCAACGATGACGATGGAGTAGAAGCCAGGTGTACAGACTGGTGTCCAAGTGGAATGGACGAAGACCAGAAGATGGTGGTGATTAGAAGCCAGGTGTACAGACTGGTGTCCAAGTGGAATGGACGAAGAGAAGAAGATGGTGGTGATTAGAAGCCAGGTGTACAGACTGGTGTCCAAGTGGAATGGACGAAGACCAGAAGATGGTGGTGATTAGAAGCCAGTATGTACAGACTGGTGTCCAAGTGGAATGGACGAAGACCAGAAGATGGTGGTGATTAGAAGCCAGTATGTACAGACTGGTGTCCAAGTGGAATGGACGAAGACCAGAAGATGGTGGTGATTAGAAGCCAGTACGTACAGACTGGTGTCCAAGTGGAATGGACGAAGACCAGAAGATGGTGGTGATTAGAAGCCAGTATGTACAGACTGGTGTCCAAGTGGAATGGACGAAGACCAGAAGATGGTGGTGATTAGAAGCCAGTATGTACAGACTGGTGTCCGTGTGGGATGGACAAAGATCAGAAGATGGTGGTGTGAGAACTCAAGTAGAGGAGCCATTTCCGTGACTTTTGAAAGCAGTTCGGAAATGGCGAACACGTTTGCTCCGATTTGGAAACTGCGAACGCGGTCACGTGGGGTGTAAGTCAATAACAACAGCCACACACACACACACGTCGAAATTAGAACCTCTCCGTGACATACGTCACTCGGAGAGGTAAAAATATGAGAGCGAAAGGAAAGATTATGGGCAATGATTAGACCCAGATCGCGACATTCATTAACTCTTGTAATATTGTTACCGTTAAGGTAATAAGGTGAGGGAGAATTAGTGTCAATGTGTGACGCTGCAGAACTAGGACCTGAGATTAATCGCTATTGAAATTGAGTCCGTTTAGAGCTGACCAAACCTCAAGAGACTGTAGGTCTTGTTGAAGAAGGGCCACATCATCGTAAGAGTTAATCACTCGGTAAAGTTTAAGATCATCCGCGTAAAGCCGAGGGGAGGAGGACAAGGAATTAGGTAAGTCATTGATATACAAAACAAAAAGTAAAGGGCCTAAAACACTGCCTTGCGGAACCCCACTAAGGACCGGGAGATAGTCGCTCAAGGTCTGGCCAACCCTAACAGCCTGAGTCCTACCAAGTAGATAACTTTCTACCCAACTGATAATATTTTGATGAAGGCCATAGGACTTAAGTTTGGATAAGAGACGGGAGTGTGGGACGGAGTCGAATGCTTTCGCAATGTCCAAGTAAATAATGTCAACCCGTTTTCCAGCGTCAAGGGCGTGTAGCCACGCGTGCATAGCTGATAAGATATTTGTTTCAACTGATCTGTTATTAAGAAAGCCGTGTTGGTATTCGCTAAGATAGGGGTTGACGTGACGCAATATAGCCAGTCTGATACACTTCTCAAGTACTTTACAAATAGAGGAGGTTAAACTAATTGGACGATAATTAACTGGATCAGATTTATCACCTTTTCCCTTATAAATAGGGGTGACATGAGCGACACGCCCTTCAGCAGGAACAGAGTTCACCGTGAGGGATAGTGTAAAGAGTTTTAATAAAGGGAGAGTTAATTCCGCACTACAGTTCTTATGGAGTCTGTTAGGTATACCGTCTGGGCCAGAGGCACTTTTCACATCTAAGAGTTAGAGGGTTGGACGGACTTCATTAAAAGTGGGTAAGTACTCCTCCATCACTGGGGCCTGGGGAAGATTGGACGGGTCGAGGAGACCGACTTGGACGGAGTTAAAGTTCTTCACTAGGGAGTTCTCAGGATTAACAACTTGTTATCCAGAATATACGAATTTAGACATGGAATTATTTATTTAAGTTCAGTGACAATGGTGTATTATAAAAAAACGTCTTGGTTTGGACCAAGGCCGAAAAAACAAACGATATGTGTGAGGTTTATCATTTGACTGAAGTTCAGATATTGCAATTGTTATTTTTATCCATTTAATCCTTAATCAATATTAAATTCAATCAAATGATTTTACTGTTAATCGATCTAGTCCCTCTAAATTAATTGAAAAAATTACATATCTACGCTTTTTCAAGAACAATTACATTTTCCGAAAACATTTTATCATGAAATTAATTATTTTGAAGGGAGTACGTGTTGAGCTATCAACATAGAATATTTGAAATATTCTATTGACTTTCTAAAAAGAGCAAGCGAACTTTGACATAATTCGAAAGGAAAATGTAAAAATTTAATCGAAATGCTACATTTCTATTGTCGCCTCTATGAAGAAAAGATTGCACTGCAATTTTCCTCTCCGTGCTTTAGAATTTCTTGGTCATAACTCAGTCTTCATTTGAAACGTCACCACCCCTTTCTACATTGTTGGCGCTACTTGTACACCGGTTACGTATTACGCGTAATCATTTTAGTACGCTTAAAGACCATTTCGGAAAACACACAGGGGCGAGGCCACCATTGGGGTATTATCCCTCGCACCAAGGGTCACCGCCAGACGGAGTCAATTCGCTCTGCCTATAGCGGTGCTTCTAGGCGAGAGAGAGAAGACCCCAATGGCGGCATCACCCTTGTGTTTTAGTTTCTCTGTATGTAATTTCTAAAATGGTCTACTCACTTACAAATGTACACAAATTACACTGAGTGATCGGTCCTTCAGGCGCTAGTGAGTGACAAGCCACAACCATAATCATTCATGTACAGGAATGTTTTATAGTTTTAGGTTATTAAGGTTGGCGGGCAAGTCCGGAGAGTCACTAATGTGAAAAGGTTTCGAACTATATGGTATTATTGGCTGAGTGTGTTGCGACGGCTCAGATGACCCATACACTTGAACCACTGGTGCTTTTAAAAATTTTTATATTGGGAAAATAGAGGAAGGGGGGTCGGAGTAAAGTATGACCTTCGCATAACTGGTAATGAATAATGTGTATACCCATAGTATTTCCGCATGAAATTAATATAACAAGTCATTGGTACTGAGAAGTATTTCTTTTTATGTAATCTTTACCCTTACCTTTGGTTATATCAGAAGTAAGATAAGGGACTAGAAGTAACGAGGTAACCAAACTCTTCACTTGGTGATGGAAGCGGCATAAAATCGTCAAATTTGTTCACTAGTGCTAGGCTCTATTACCAATGCTAGGGCACTTTAATTCTAGTCCCTTATTTTACTGCTGGTTATATTTATACCGATATCATATTTTTCCTGTGCTACAGAGAGCCACCTACTAAACGAAACCACACAGGATAAACATTGTTGCTTTGTCTCAAGAAGACGACATTAGTTTGAGAAAAAAAGTTCTTTATCATATTTTCTCTAAAATCAGTCTTCTCAGAAACTTACTACAGATTTAAACTTTTTTGGTGCAAACTTGTAAATTTGTTAAGCCAGCAACAATTAATACTATGTCCGTCAAGGTGCTTACAAGTTAGTGAGCAACGACACGAAATCCCTTCAAAATAATTAATTTCACGATAAAATGTTTTCGGAAAATGTAATTGTTCTTGAAAAAGCGTAGATATGTAATTTTTTCAATTAATTTAGAGGGACTAGATCGATTAACAGTAAAATCATTTGATTGAATTTAATATTGATTAAATTTGGAAGAAATAATTATTCATTGTTAACTATCTATTAAATTTAGTTTTTTAATTGTAAATTTTATGTATGAGCAAAACAGTTTAAAATTACTTTGGCATATGTATTAAAATTAGGCCGACATGATGGCGCTAAATAGAGCCTAGATCTGACTTAGATAACCAGCCTTCATTCCGACTCTAAGAGCATTCCACCCCCATTTTTCCTTATAACTACACCCCCAGTTCAAAGAATTCGATTTACATGTATTTTTTGAAGAAAATTCGAAGGAACCGAAAATTAACATTAAGTTTTATGGGAGGAGGTAGGTATTTTTGCCAGATCCTTTCTTTGACCTATTGATTCAAATGACCTTAAATTGTGGTGAGACGTGTGTTTCAATGTGTTTTATTATACTGAGAAAGATTAAAGAAAGGCCAAACTGATGATATCTTCGGATCTACTGATCCAAATGTCCTGAAATTTCACCCTGAGGTGTGTAACAATCTATTCTATTACATTAAATAGGATAAATATTTGAATAAAAATGAATTTCTAATGTAAAAATTGTAAATTCAGTATTTCTAATGTGAAAATTGTAAATTCAGTATTTCTAATGTGAAAATTGTAAATTCAGTATTTCTAATGTGAAAATTGTAAATTCAGTATTTAATCCACAATTCAGTACTTACAACCATTTTCCAAGAAAGAAACCCATCCCCATCCTTGTCCAAAACAGGCCTTTTAGAGAGTAATAGATTATAAAACCAAGACCTCTTGAACCAATATTCTTAGATTTGTAAACGTGCCGAGGGACAGGTCTCGCGAAACCTGATCAGTTGAATAACACATATAATGAGAACGTTCTGCGTTCGTTACCAAATGATACTATTAAAAAATTATTGCATTAAAATGTAAGGTCTCCCTCGCAAGAAGCTTTAGAATGTTATCGAAAAAGTAGAGTACCGCTGAGAGGAAGCTTTTTTCTTCTTGGACCTGCTTGACAACTAAGTATAATTTAAAACTATATCTCAAGTAAATCCTGGTTTTTTAACCAACAGTAACTGATATTGTGATACTTTTCCCCCACCCTTTCAGTTAGTTTCTTAACATAGTAACGTTTACTTGGTAGAAACACAAGGGCTTTTCTGAACTTTCCCATTTAGATGTGTTGTAAGCTTTAAGGCCTGTAATTTGGTTTAGTTACAGGATTTTTAGTGCCATGTGTAAGCGATATGTTTAATCTTGGAAAGGGCCTGAAAGTACTAAATTTATCATTTTGACAAAACTACTTAATTTGAAAGTTTTTAACCATTTTTAGATATAATAGATAGTAGCACATCTCTCAATTCGCTCTGCCTATAGCGGTGCTTCTAGGCGAGAGAGAGAAGACCCCAATGGCGGCATCACCCTTGTGTTTTAGTTTCTCTGTATGTAATTTCTAAAATGGTCTACTCACTTACAAATGTACACAAATTACACTGAGTGATCGGTCCTTCAGGCGCTAGTGAGTGACAAGCCACAACCATAATCATTCATGTACAGGAATGTTTTATAGTTTTAGGTTATTAAGGTTGGCGGGCAAGTCCGGAGAGTCACTAATGTGAAAAGGTTTCGAACTATATGGTATTATTGGCTGAGTGTGTTGCGACGGCTCAGATGACCCATACACTTGAACCACTGGTGCTTTTAAAAATTTTTATATTGGGAAAATAGAGGAAGGGGGGTCGGAGTAAAGTATGACCTTCGCATAACTGGTAATGAATAATGTGTATACCCATAGTATTTCCGCATGAAATGAATATAACAAGTCATTGGTACTGAGAAGTATTTCTTTTTATGTAATCTTTACCCTTACCTTTGGTTATATCAGAAGTAAGATAAGGGACTAGAAGTAACGAGGTAACCAAACTCTTCACTTGGTGATGGAAGCGGCATAAAATCGTCAAATTTGTTCACTAGTGCTAGGCTCTATTACCAATGCTAGGGCACTTTAATTCTAGTCCCTTATTTTACTGCTGGTTATATTTATACCGATATCATATTTTTCCTGTGCTACAGAGAGCCACCTACTAAACGAAACCACACAGGATAAACATTGTTGCTTTGTCTCAAGAAGACGACATTAGTTTGAGAAAAAAAGTTCTTTATCATATTTTCTCTAAAATCAGTCTTCTCAGAAACTTACTACAGATTTAAACTTTTTTGGTGCAAACTTGTAAATTTGTTAAGCCAGCAACAATTAATACTATGTCCGTCAAGGTGCTTACAAGTTAGTGAGCAACGACACGAAATCCCTTCAAAATAATTAATTTCACGATAAAATGTTTTCGGAAAATGTAATTGTTCTTGAAAAAGCGTAGATATGTAATTTTTTCAATTAATTTAGAGGGACTAGATCGATTAACAGTAAAATCATTTGATTGAATTTAATATTGATTAAGGATTAAATGGATAAAAATAACTAAAACAATTGCAATATCTGAACTTCAGTCAAATGATAAACCTCACACATATCGTTTGTTTTTTCGGCCTTGGTCCAAACCAAGACGTTTTTTTATAATATCTGTCACTTCAGTCTTATTGTAATTAAAATTTGAATAATTTTATTTTTGCTTTACCGTCATACATTTGGGGTTGATCTATTTCTAATTGCTTAAAGAAGTACTTAAGTATCGTTAATTACGTTTAACTTATATTCAAAACATTGATTTCGATAAGCAAATAATGTTGTACTTTATTTATTAAGGAAGTTTAAAAACGACGGTATTTGAAATATGGAAGAAAAATATTTGTTTCGTACACTGTATACATATACAGTGTTGTCGAGATCAGACCAACAGCTTCCTTTATGTAAAACCCCCAATACTGCCAACGGGAGATGTCATACTAAATTATACAGGGTGTAATTCATGTTTTATTGGATGCCTGAATGCAACAAAATATATTAAAGCACAGTCCTACGATTAGTCTTAGTCTCTTAGAACCTGGGTCTCAAATTGCAACCTCTAAACTGTTTGGTAAACAACTCAACGTAAATATTCAAAGTGTCTACCATTGTGGTTGAGGCACTCTTCCAGAGGATTGTCCGTGTCTTACATTACTTTTGCAACCACTAAACTCATGACGCATGGTAAGACTAATGGTATTGCCGTTAAGGCTTGATGTAGGGGGATATGATTATGCCGGTAGTAATGCCCTTGTAAACTGGCACGAACAGTAGAATGGTTTAGTGCAACTTCATGTTCCACCGCTCTACTACTAGCATGAGATTGGCTTCAAAACTATCTACGATGTCAAAGTCTATATCCTCATTACAGACTATACAGTCTCTTCTACGTTCACGATCTTGCACTACCGAAATCACGAAGGTGCTCGCACCCGAATGTTGTCGGTGTGGAGACCGTTCGGCATAAAGCACTGCCTTTAGTTGAACGTTACCGCGACCTTCAGCCAAAAAAAACGTGCTGTCCAATTTGTCCTGGTTAGAATAGGTTGGCATTTTGCTAGGAAACGAGACTAACTACTGTAATTCTACTACTTAGCTGCGACACTGAAAGACCCTGTATATCTAAAGAGACCGGAAGTTCCTCAAAGTTTTCAAAGATTGCCAGCTTGAGCAGGTCATGGTGTGTATAGTGGTGAAGGTCGCTTTAACGTTCGACACGTGACACCACGGTATGTTTGGTCCACCAATGTCCTGACCCGATGGGTCCAAACAATTACCATCTTGGTTTTTCGGATCAGTGTTGCGGTATTGCTGGCCCCATTAGAAATACAAGGTCTGTAGTGTTACAATTGTAACAATACGTCTGTTAAAAAGGCACAAATACTGTTAAAAAACCATTGTAATAATGGTTGGCCAATTTTTAAACACCCCTAACCTTGAACTTTGGACAAAATAAGGAAAACCTAAAGGTTTCTTTGGGAATAACTTTGAAGAAGGTCCGAGTTGTCTGTGGAACCGAGAAAAAAGGCCGTAGTTAAAAGTAATCGTCGTTACGTAGCAGTTAGGATCGAATTTAATTAGTCTCGTCTCTTAGCAAAATGCCAGTGTATTCAAACCAGGGCAAATTGAGCATGATGTTTACGAGGATTACCTAAGACGGCAAAACCTTTGCGTGAACTAATTGAAGCCGATCCATTATTTTTAGAATGGTACTGTTCTCTGACGAGGCTATTTAGGGATGGTACCTTAAACCTTCATAACGTGCATTTTTGGGAGGGCATTCTTGGAAACCAAATTATCGGACCCTTTTTCTTGATAAGAAAATCTCTGAAGGCATTTAATTGGACTTCCTGCGCCATGAGTTCGTTGCTTGAAAAGTTATTGCAAGACATGGGCAGATGAAGAGTGCCTGCACCACAATGGGAATCACATTCAACATTTACGTTGACGTTGATGTGTACCAAACAGATTAGAGGTTGTAATTTGAGGCCCAAATTCCAAGACTAATCGCAAGACTGTGCTTTAAAATTTTCTGTTGCTCCCCCCACTTGACTGGTATGCTAGGTGATATTTCAGAAGAAGAAAATTTATTGAATTAGGGATAACGAGAGATGGCTAGCGATGTGGCTTAGTTATGGGCTAGACGCCCTTGTTTTATTGGTAACATTATTACATTGAATGTTGCCAGATTAAATTGTTGCTGGTGATTTTGCGAACTATGTTAATGATATATTAAAAATTTAAATTTTAAATGGAAAAGTTTCATTTTGACACATTCCTTACCCTAAAATTTTGTATTTGGAGCCTATTAATGTATTATAGTGATAATGTAATTAATTTTAGTACTGCAAACTATAGAGGCGTGACTGTTTGACTCTTGCGGAACAATCACTATTTTGCCCCAAAACTTTTAAATATCGCTCCTTTTCAATGGCTCTCTTTTCAAAATGGGGAAAAATGCTTTTAAATGACAATTTAATTAATCGTAAGAATTAAACAGGAAAGTGGAGGCTGGGTGAAAGATAAGTGTAGTTTTAATTTTAATTTGTTAGTTTAATTATAAGGTATCCATGAATTTACCCAAAACACATTAATTATACTTGATTGAGTTTAATTTAACGGCTTATCTGGTTTATCTAGTGTGGATTTAGTTTATAATACAAGTTTCAACAAAATATTAACTTTAATTGCAATTACCCTAAAATTTTAATGTATGCGGTTTTGATATATTTTAATGATCATTTAAATTAATTTGAAAGTGAAATAGGAAACTACTGTGGCTGTACGAAAAACTTGTGAGGTTTTAATCTTAATTTGAGCATGGTTCGTGACAGTGGATTAAGCTTAAAATTTATTTGAGTTTTTTACCCTAATTGCAATGTTTAGTGCAGTTTAATATTTTTGCCATACATTCATCATTATGGTACCCTAAACTTTTGAATTTCGCGGCAATTAATGTACTTTAAAGATAGTTTAAATTAATTTAAGTGTGAAATAGAAAATATTGGGCTTTACCAATGGCTTGGGTAGTTTTAATCATAATTAAACAGTTTATTTAAATGTTATTTGAGATTTTATCCAAAAATGTATATTTTGGTTTAATTTCACGTTAATTATATTAAATTGAGTTAAAATTAACGTAGGATTGTGTTTTGGCAGTGTACATTTAGGTGATAAAATGAGTTTAAATGTATGCATCACCTTAATTGCAATTTTTAGTGGAGTTTTCGATTCTCATTTTACGCTAAACTTTTAAATTTCGCGCCTATTATGGTACTTTGGAGATAATTTAAATTAGCTTAAGCGTGAAAGAGAAAACATGGGGCTTTACTAACGGCTTGGGTAGATACAATCTTAATCAAGAACATCATTTAAGAGTTATCTGAGTTTTCATCCAAAAAATGTATATTTGGGGTTTAATTTCACGTTAATTATACTTAATTACGTTGAAATTAACTTGTCGTCAGTGCTCATTAAGCTTATAAAATGACTTTCAACAATTAATTCACCTTAATTCTAATGTTTAGAGGAGTTTTTGCTTTGCGCCATCTATCGGATGGTGCAAAGGTTTAGTCCGACAATTTTTTACGGCTGGGCGCGCCTTTTTCCCTTATTTTCCCCCTCTTTTTCCCGTGCGGAATTCAGAAATTTTTAAAAAGTACTCAGTATCACACTTAGGTGGCTCTGCAACGTGAAAGAATTTTATTTATTTATGAAATTATTTTCCTCCTCGACCGGGTTTCGATCCCGCACTATCCACAGAGCTCTCACTCCACGGATTGACGTCTTTACGCTCTCAGCCGTCTAGTCATATTAACAAGCTCGAGTTATGTTGCTTAAACCTAGCAACTCTCTCACGTCGGCAGCCGGCGCGTTCCTCTCGCGTCTTGCTTAGTTGGGGCAGGGAGGAGGAAACTTTGTTCGAGGCGGCGTCGCGGCGAGTCTCGCGTTTCGGCCTATACAATGCCGAGAATTGAAATCTCTTGGCGGGAAATTCGCGAATGGTAGATAGGCAGCTTAAAACGGGTAGCGCTACAATTATAAAATACATCGCGTTTTTAGCATTAGAAGGTTTACAAAATAATTTTAGGAATTGTACTCGTCGGAAAGTCTGAAATATAATAAAAACTAAACACATTTTTAAGTAAGAGATATTGGATTTGTAAACCAAAAGAAATTAATACCGTAGTCTCTGGAGAGTGTATCAGGGAAACCTCTGTAACTAAGCAAGTTTATGATATTACCATCTCTGTAAGTGTTCGAATTCAATAAATAGATATTTATATTGTAAGTTAATTAAATTAACTTGCAAGTGCTTCTAGACAGACACATTTTTGAGGTTAACCATACCTGTACATTTAATTTGGGAATTTAGGTTTTGGGATTAGATAAGCTAAAGTCTAAAAACTTATTTTTTCTCTTTAAGCGCGTTACAATTTTGGACAAACAAAAACGATAATTTGATGTTTAATTTTAGTATTGGCATTCGCAATTAAATCTTTCTAGTAACGTTTGATTACTCAAATAATCCTAATAATAAATTTTACGAAGCACAAGCACTTTCTAAGGTTCTTTTCACTTTTCAGTAACAAATTTTGACAATGAAAAATTATCATTTCAAGTTTAAATTTGCCTAAAAACGATAATGATAATTTATTTAATTAACTCTTAATTGGATTCTTTTCAGTTACATATTTGCCAAAGACAAAATATCGTTTCAAGTTTAAATTTACCTATAAACGTTAATGATAATTTGCCAAAGACAAAATATCGTTTCAAGTTTAAATTTACCTATAAACGTTAATGATAATTTATTTAATAACTTCTTAATTTTAACTAATAAGAGTAATCAATTACTAATCATCACTTATGATCACTAACTTTAAGAAAAAAAGTTCAATATTATTTTTATAAACGTAATCAAAATAAGCATTGTTAACATGATAATTCAAAACCTCATACTACAACTTCACATTAAGTAATGAGTTTAGAAATAAATGTACATGTTTCTCTCACCAGAAGGAAATTCTAGACATCAGGAAACAATATCAATATCATCATCCCATTCGTAAACGCAACAGTTATGAACCAAATTTCAAAATTTGCAAAAAAATATCTTCGAACTCACTTCCTTGCTGATTGCAGACGCTTTTCTATGCCTAGCAGCCTACCGGCGTTTCCCTATTGTAGCGTCATCTACGTACACTACTATTTTAGCAATTTGGAAGAAATAATTATTCATTGTTAACTATCTATTAAATTTAGATTTTTAATTGTAAATTTTATGTATGAGCAAAACAGTTTAAAATTACTTTGGCATATGTATTAAAATTAGGCCGACATGATGGCGCTAAATAGAGCCTAGATCTGACTTAGATAACCAGCCTTCATTCCGACTCTAAGAGCATTCCACCCCCATTTTTCCTTATAACTACACCCCCAGTTCAAAGAATTCGATTTACATGTATTTTTTGAAGAAAATTCGAAGGAACCGAAAATTAACATTAAGTTTTATGGGAGGAGGTAGGTATTTTTGCCAGATCCTTTCTTTGACCTATTGATTCAAATGACCTTAAATTGTGGTGAGACGTGTGTTTCAATGTGTTTTATTATACTGAGAAAGATTAAAGAAAGGCCAAACTGATGATATCTTCGGATCTACTGATCCAAATGTCCTGAAATTTCACCCTGAGGTGTGTAACAATCTATTCTATTACATTAAATAGGATAAATATTTGAATAAAAATGAATTTCTAATGTAAAAATTGTAAATTCAGTATTTCTAATGTGAAAATTGTAAATTCAGTATTTCTAATGTGAAAATTGTAAATTCAGTATTTCTAATGTGAAAATTGTAAATTCAGTATTTAATCCACAATTCAGTACTTACAACCATTTTCCAAGAAAGAAACCCATCCCCATCCTTGTCCAAAACAGGCCTTTTAGAGAGTAATAGATTATAAAACCAAGACCTCTTGAACCAATATTCTTAGATTTGTAAACGTGCCGAGGGACAGGTCTCGCGAAACCTGATCAGTTGAATAACACATATAATGAGAACGTTCTGCGTTCGTTACCAAATGATACTATTAAAAAATTATTGCATTAAAATGTAAGGTCTCCCTCGCAAGAAGCTTTAGAATGTTATCGAAAAAGTAGAGTACCGCTGAGAGGAAGCTTTTTTCTTCTTGGACCTGCTTGACAACTAAGTATAATTTAAAACTATATCTCAAGTAAATCCTGGTTTTTTAACCAACAGTAACTGATATTGTGATACTTTTCCCCCACCCTTTCAGTTAGTTTCTTAACATAGTAACGTTTACTTGGTAGAAACACAAGGGCTTTTCTGAACTTTCCCATTTAGATGTGTTGTAAGCTTTAAGGCCTGTAATTTGGTTTAGTTACAGGATTTTTAGTGCCATGTGTAAGCGATATGTTTAATCTTGGAAAGGGCCTGAAAGTACTAAATTTATCATTTTGACAAAACTACTTAATTTGAAAGTTTTTAACCATTTTTAGATATAATAGATAGTAGCACATCTCTCAATTCGCTCTGCCTATAGCGGTGCTTCTAGGCGAGAGAGAGAAGACCCCAATGGCGGCATCACCCTTGTGTTTTAGTTTCTCTGTATGTAATTTCTAAAATGGTCTACTCACTTACAAATGTACACAAATTACACTGAGTGATCGGTCCTTCAGGCGCTAGTGAGTGACAAGCCACAACCATAATCATTCATGTACAGGAATGTTTTATAGTTTTAGGTTATTAAGGTTGGCGGGCAAGTCCGGAGAGTCACTAATGTGAAAAGGTTTCGAACTATATGGTATTATTGGCTGAGTGTGTTGCGACGGCTCAGATGACCCATACACTTGAACCACTGGTGCTTTTAAAAATTTTTATATTGGGAAAATAGAGGAAGGGGGGTCGGAGTAAAGTATGACCTTCGCATAACTGGTAATGAATAATGTGTATACCCATAGTATTTCCGCATGAAATGAATATAACAAGTCATTGGTACTGAGAAGTATTTCTTTTTATGTAATCTTTACCCTTACCTTTGGTTATATCAGAAGTAAGATAAGGGACTAGAAGTAACGAGGTAACCAAACTCTTCACTTGGTGATGGAAGCGGCATAAAATCGTCAAATTTGTTCACTAGTGCTAGGCTCTATTACCAATGCTAGGGCACTTTAATTCTAGTCCCTTATTTTACTGCTGGTTATATTTATACCGATATCATATTTTTCCTGTGCTACAGAGAGCCACCTACTAAACGAAACCACACAGGATAAACATTGTTGCTTTGTCTCAAGAAGACGACATTAGTTTGAGAAAAAAAGTTCTTTATCATATTTTCTCTAAAATCAGTCTTCTCAGAAACTTACTACAGATTTAAACTTTTTTGGTGCAAACTTGTAAATTTGTTAAGCCAGCAACAATTAATACTATGTCCGTCAAGGTGCTTACAAGTTAGTGAGCAACGACACGAAATCCCTTCAAAATAATTAATTTCACGATAAAATGTTTTCGGAAAATGTAATTGTTCTTGAAAAAGCGTAGATATGTAATTTTTTCAATTAATTTAGAGGGACTAGATCGATTAACAGTAAAATCATTTGATTGAATTTAATATTGATTAAGGATTAAATGGATAAAAATAACTAAAACAATTGCAATATCTGAACTTCAGTCAAATGATAAACCTCACACATATCGTTTGTTTTTTCGGCCTTGGTCCAAACCAAGACGTTTTTTTATAATATCTGTCACTTCAGTCTTATTGTAATTAAAATTTGAATAATTTTATTTTTGCTTTACCGTCATACATTTGGGGTTGATCTATTTCTAATTGCTTAAAGAAGTACTTAAGTATCGTTAATTACGTTTAACTTATATTCAAAACATTGATTTCGATAAGCAAATAATGTTGTACTTTATTTATTAAGGAAGTTTAAAAACGACGGTATTTGAAATATGGAAGAAAAATATTTGTTTCGTACACTGTATACATATACAGTGTTGTCGAGATCAGACCAACAGCTTCCTTTATGTAAAACCCCCAATACTGCCAACGGGAGATGTCATACTAAATTATACAGGGTGTAATTCATGTTTTATTGGATGCCTGAATGCAACAAAATATATTAAAGCACAGTCCTACGATTAGTCTTAGTCTCTTAGAACCTGGGTCTCAAATTGCAACCTCTAAACTGTTTGGTAAACAACTCAACGTAAATATTCAAAGTGTCTACCATTGTGGTTGAGGCACTCTTCCAGAGGATTGTCCGTGTCTTACATTACTTTTGCAACCACTAAACTCATGACGCATGGTAAGACTAATGGTATTGCCGTTAAGGCTTGATGTAGGGGGATATGATTATGCCGGTAGTAATGCCCTTGTAAACTGGCACGAACAGTAGAATGGTTTAGTGCAACTTCATGTTCCACCGCTCTACTACTAGCATGAGATTGGCTTCAAAACTATCTACGATGTCAAAGTCTATATCCTCATTACAGACTATACAGTCTCTTCTACGTTCACGATCTTGCACTACCGAAATCACGAAGGTGCTCGCACCCGAATGTTGTCGGTGTGGAGACCGTTCGGCATAAAGCACTGCCTTTAGTTGAACGTTACCGCGACCTTCAGCCAAAAAAAACGTGCTGTCCAATTTGTCCTGGTTAGAATAGGTTGGCATTTTGCTAGGAAACGAGACTAACTACTGTAATTCTACTACTTAGCTGCGACACTGAAAGACCCTGTATATCTAAAGAGACCGGAAGTTCCTCAAAGTTTTCAAAGATTGCCAGCTTGAGCAGGTCATGGTGTGTATAGTGGTGAAGGTCGCTTTAACGTTCGACACGTGACACCACGGTATGTTTGGTCCACCAATGTCCTGACCCGATGGGTCCAAACAATTACCATCTTGGTTTTTCGGATCAGTGTTGCGGTATTGCTGGCCCCATTAGAAATACAAGGTCTGTAGTGTTACAATTGTAACAATACGTCTGTTAAAAAGGCACAAATACTGTTAAAAAACCATTGTAATAATGGTTGGCCAATTTTTAAACACCCCTAACCTTGAACTTTGGACAAAATAAGGAAAACCTAAAGGTTTCTTTGGGAATAACTTTGAAGAAGGTCCGAGTTGTCTGTGGAACCGAGAAAAAAGGCCGTAGTTAAAAGTAATCGTCGTTACGTAGCAGTTAGGATCGAATTTAATTAGTCTCGTCTCTTAGCAAAATGCCAGTGTATTCAAACCAGGGCAAATTGAGCATGATGTTTACGAGGATTACCTAAGACGGCAAAACCTTTGCGTGAACTAATTGAAGCCGATCCATTATTTTTTAGAATGGTACTGTTCTCTGACGAGGCTATTTAGGGATGGTACCTTAAACCTTCATAACGTGCATTTTTGGGAGGGCATTCTTGGAAACCAAATTATCGGACCCTTTTTCTTGATAAGAAAATCTCTGAAGGCATTTAATTGGACTTCCTGCGCCATGAGTTCGTTGCTTGAAAAGTTATTGCAAGACATGGGCAGATGAAGAGTGCCTGCACCACAATGGGAATCACATTCAACATTTACGTTGACGTTGATGTGTACCAAACAGATTAGAGGTTGTAATTTGAGGCCCAAATTCCAAGACTAATCGCAAGACTGTGCTTTAAAATTTTCTGTTGCTCCCCCCACTTGACTGGTATGCTAGGTGATATTTCAGAAGAAGAAAATTTATTGAATTAGGGATAACGAGAGATGGCTAGCGATGTGGCTTAGTTATGGGCTAGACGCCCTTGTTTTATTGGTAACATTATTACATTGAATGTTGCCAGATTAAATTGTTGCTGGTGATTTTGCGAACTATGTTAATGATATATTAAAATTTAAATGGAAAAGTTTCATTTTGACACATTCCTTACCCTAAAATTTTGTATTTGGAGCCTATTAATGTATTATAGTGATAATGTAATTAATTTTAGTACTGCAAACTATAGAGGCGTGACTGTTTGACTCTTGCGGAACAATCACTATTTTGCCCCAAAACTTTTAAATATCGCTCCTTTTCAATGGCTCTCTTTTCAAAATGGGGAAAAATGCTTTTAAATGACAATTTAATTAATCGTAAGAATTAAACAGGAAAGTGGAGGCTGGGTGAAAGATAAGTGTAGTTTTAATTTTAATTTGTTAGTTTAATTATAAGGTATCCATGAATTTACCCAAAACACATTAATTATACTTGATTGAGTTTAATTTAACGGCTTATCTGGTTTATCTAGTGTGGATTTAGTTTATAATACAAGTTTCAACAAAATATTAACTTTAATTGCAATTACCCTAAAATTTTAATGTATGCGGTTTTGATATATTTTAATGATCATTTAAATTAATTTGAAAGTGAAATAGGAAACTACTGTGGCTGTACGAAAAACTTGTGAGGTTTTAATCTTAATTTGAGCATGGTTCGTGACAGTGGATTAAGCTTAAAATTTATTTGAGTTTTTTACCCTAATTGCAATGTTTAGTGCAGTTTAATATTTTTGCCATACATTCATCATTATGGTACCCTAAACTTTTGAATTTCGCGGCAATTAATGTACTTTAAAGATAGTTTAAATTAATTTAAGTGTGAAATAGAAAATATTGGGCTTTACCAATGGCTTGGGTAGTTTTAATCATAATTAAACAGTTTATTTAAATGTTATTTGAGATTTTATCCAAAAATGTATATTTTGGTTTAATTTCACGTTAATTATATTAAATTGAGTTAAAATTAACGTAGGATTGTGTTTTGGCAGTGTACATTTAGGTGATAAAATGAGTTTAAATGTATGCATCACCTTAATTGCAATTTTTAGTGGAGTTTTCGATTCTCATTTTACGCTAAACTTTTAAATTTCGCGCCTATTATGGTACTTTGGAGATAATTTAAATTAGCTTAAGCGTGAAAGAGAAAACATGGGGCTTTACTAACGGCTTGGGTAGATACAATCTTAATCAAGAACATCATTTAAGAGTTATCTGAGTTTTCATCCAAAAAATGTATATTTGGGGTTTAATTTCACGTTAATTATACTTAATTACGTTGAAATTAACTTGTCGTCAGTGCTCATTAAGCTTATAAAATGACTTTCAACAATTAATTCACCTTAATTCTAATGTTTAGAGGAGTTTTTGCTTTGCGCCATCTATCGGATGGTGCAAAGGTTTAGTCCGACAATTTTTTACGGCTGGGCGCGCCTTTTTCCCTTATTTTCCCCCTCTTTTTCCGTGCGGAATTCAGAAATTTTTAAAAAGTACTCAGTATCACACTTAGGTGGCTCTGCAACGTGAAAGAATTTTATTTATTTATGAAATTATTTTCCTCCTCGACCGGGTTTCGATCCCGCACTATCCACAGAGCTCTCACTCCACGGATTGACGTCTTTACGCTCTCAGCCGTCTAGTCATATTAACAAGCTCGAGTTATGTTGCTTAAACCTAGCAACTCTCTCACGTCGGCAGCCGGCGCGTTCCTCTCGCGTCTTGCTTAGTTGGGGCAGGGAGGAGGAAACTTTGTTCGAGGCGGCGTCGCGGCGAGTCTCGCGTTTCGGCCTATACAATGCCGAGAATTGAAATCTCTTGGCGGGAAATTCGCGAATGGTAGATAGGCAGCTTAAAACGGGTAGCGCTACAATTATAAAATACATCGCGTTTTTAGCATTAGAAGGTTTACAAAATAATTTTAGGAATTGTACTCGTCGGAAAGTCTGAAATATAATAAAAACTAAACACATTTTTAAGTAAGAGATATTGGATTTGTAAACCAAAAGAAATTAATACCGTAGTCTCTGGAGAGTGTATCAGGGAAACCTCTGTAACTAAGCAAGTTTATGATATTACCATCTCTGTAAGTGTTCGAATTCAATAAATAGATATTTATATTGTAAGTTAATTAAATTAACTTGCAAGTGCTTCTAGACAGACACATTTTTGAGGTTAACCATACCTGTACATTTAATTTGGGAATTTAGGTTTTGGGATTAGATAAGCTAAAGTCTAAAAACTTATTTTTTCTCTTTAAGCGCGTTACAATTTTGGACAAACAAAAACGATAATTTGATGTTTAATTTTAGTATTGGCATTCGCAATTAAATCTTTCTAGTAACGTTTGATTACTCAAATAATCCTAATAATAAATTTTACGAAGCACAAGCACTTTCTAAGGTTCTTTTCACTTTTCAGTAACAAATTTTGACAATGAAAAATTATCATTTCAAGTTTAAATTTGCCTAAAAACGATAATGATAATTTATTTAATTAACTCTTAATTGGATTCTTTTCAGTTACATATTTGCCAAAGACAAAATATCGTTTCAAGTTTAAATTTACCTATAAACGTTAATGATAATTTGCCAAAGACAAAATATCGTTTCAAGTTTAAATTTACCTATAAACGTTAATGATAATTTATTTAATAACTTCTTAATTTTAACTAATAAGAGTAATCAATTACTAATCATCACTTATGATCACTAACTTTAAGAAAAAAAGTTCAATATTATTTTTATAAACGTAATCAAAATAAGCATTGTTAACATGATAATTCAAAACCTCATACTACAACTTCACATTAAGTAATGAGTTTAGAAATAAATGTACATGTTTCTCTCACCAGAAGGAAATTCTAGACATCAGGAAACAATATCAATATCATCATCCCATTCGTAAACGCAACAGTTATGAACCAAATTTCAAAATTTGCAAAAAAATATCTTCGAACTCACTTCCTTGCTGATTGCAGACGCTTTTCTATGCCTAGCAGCCTACCGGCGTTTCCCTATTGTAGCGTCATCTACGTACACTACTATTTTAGCAATTTGGAAGAAATAATTATTCATTGTTAACTATCTATTAAATTTAGTTTTTTAATTGTAAATTTTATGTATGAGCAAAACAGTTTAAAATTACTTTGGCATATGTATTAAAATTAGGCCGACATGATGGCGCTAAATAGAGCCTAGATCTGACTTAGATAACCAGCCTTCATTCCGACTCTAAGAGCATTCCACCCCCATTTTTCCTTATAACTACACCCCCAGTTCAAAGAATTCGATTTACATGTATTTTTTGAAGAAAATTCGAAGGAACCGAAAATTAACATTAAGTTTTATGGGAGGAGGTAGGTATTTTTGCCAGATCCTTTCTTTGACCTATTGATTCAAATGACCTTAAATTGTGGTGAGACGTGTGTTTCAATGTGTTTTATTATACTGAGAAAGATTAAAGAAAGGCCAAACTGATGATATCTTCGGATCTACTGATCCAAATGTCCTGAAATTTCACCCTGAGGTGTGTAACAATCTATTCTATTACATTAAATAGGATAAATATTTGAATAAAAATGAATTTCTAATGTAAAAATTGTAAATTCAGTATTTCTAATGTGAAAATTGTAAATTCAGTATTTCTAATGTGAAAATTGTAAATTCAGTATTTCTAATGTGAAAATTGTAAATTCAGTATTTAATCCACAATTCAGTACTTACAACCATTTTCCAAGAAAGAAACCCATCCCCATCCTTGTCCAAAACAGGCCTTTTAGAGAGTAATAGATTATAAAACCAAGACCTCTTGAACCAATATTCTTAGATTTGTAAACGTGCCGAGGGACAGGTCTCGCGAAACCTGATCAGTTGAATAACACATATAATGAGAACGTTCTGCGTTCGTTACCAAATGATACTATTAAAAAATTATTGCATTAAAATGTAAGGTCTCCCTCGCAAGAAGCTTTAGAATGTTATCGAAAAAGTAGAGTACCGCTGAGAGGAAGCTTTTTTCTTCTTGGACCTGCTTGACAACTAAGTATAATTTAAAACTATATCTCAAGTAAATCCTGGTTTTTTAACCAACAGTAACTGATATTGTGATACTTTTCCCCCACCCTTTCAGTTAGTTTCTTAACATAGTAACGTTTACTTGGTAGAAACACAAGGGCTTTTCTGAACTTTCCCATTTAGATGTGTTGTAAGCTTTAAGGCCTGTAATTTGGTTTAGTTACAGGATTTTTAGTGCCATGTGTAAGCGATATGTTTAATCTTGGAAAGGGCCTGAAAGTACTAAATTTATCATTTTGACAAAACTACTTAATTTGAAAGTTTTTAACCATTTTTAGATATAATAGATAGTAGCACATCTCTCATTAAAGTTTCATTACATTTGGACCATTAGACCTAAATATATTGTTGATTGAATACTGAATTTACAATTTTGGCATTGGATATTATTTATCAACAAGAGGAAAAAAATGATACTTGAACTTCATATCACATTATTTGTTTTTGCTTTTGCGCTTTGAGTTGCAAAACTATTGGCCCGACCCTTGCTGGCAGGCTGGCTGGGTGCCTTTCCGCCCTTTTTCGCGCGCGGAATTAGATTTAAATTTATTAATAGCATTTAGAACCATACTTATGTGGCTTTGCAACGTCAACGTATTTTATTTATTTAAGAAACTATTAAGATTAGTCATGGTAAGTAATTGACTACACTTATTATAAGTTAAAACAACAGATAATTAAATAAATTATTAAGAACGCTTACAGGCAAATTTAAACTTCAAATAATAATTTTGGTTTGTCAAAAATTGTATGTGAAAAGAACCTTACAAACTGCCTGGTCCAATTTATTATTAAGGGTTATTTGAGTAATCAGACGTTAATAGAACGATTATGTTGCGAATACTAATGCTTATAATTTAATCTACAAATTATCATGTTTGTTTATATAAATTGTAACTGAAAATAACCGTTGAAACTGCTTTGTCGAAACTATCATTGAGTTTATCAAACCGCACTAGAAAGATTTTTATTGTGAATACTAATTCAAAAATAGTTTGTATAGTATAAAACAACTGTAATTGTTTTTCTTAAAGAATTTATTTTAAGGTCAATGATTATATTAAACCAAAGTCATACTAAATTGAATTTGTTCATAATCGAAAGGATATTTGATAAGGAAAAAGAGAATACCGCCAAAAATATTTGCCGGAATCACACCAGTTCTAGCCAAAAGAGGGCGCGCAAAGCATAATATGGCCGGGGCCATCTTGTTGATTATTTCCAACACAACAAATAGTTTATAAAATGATAACGTAACATCACAGTATGACTGATTCAATAGGATCAAAATTGTTTTAACGAATGCTCTGGTCCTCTACGTTGGTTGAGTTTCAGGAATTATATCACACACCTTCACAATTAGTAGCATTTTAGTGAGATTAACAAATAATGAAACCGTTTATACCTGTCCTCAAATGAGAATGTTGAATTAACTGCGCTAAGGTAAACACTACTCTTTTAACCGCCGTAGGGAAAACACATTGAACATTTGGTCATCTTTCCCAGGGTTGGCAAAAATTAAGTTTTAAAAAAAAAACAAAAGTTGTGTTTTTTATTGTTTAAAACACGATTTTTTGTTTTAAACTGTTTTTTAAACAAGTAGAAAAAAACAGTAAAAGAACACAAAAAAAAACTAGTTTTAAACATGTTTAAATCACTCTTCCAGATCTAATAGTCTATATCGCGGCTCTCCATTTAAGCCACTACTCCGGCTAGCGCAAGGCGCTTATTTTCACAACCTACTTGATTAAAAAAAGGTCTTGGTTTGGACCAAGACAGAAAAAACAAACGATAAGAGTGACGTTTATCAATTGACTGAAGTCCCGATATTGCAATTTTTCTTTATTTATATTAATTTAATCCTTAATCAATATTTAATTCAATCAACTGATTTAACAGTTAGTCGATTTATTCCCTCCAAGTTGATTGAAAAAACTACAAATTTACGCATTTTCAAGAACAAATTAGATTTTCCGAAATTATTTTATGATATTAATTATTTTGAGCGTTCAATATTGAATAAATTTAGAATTTCAAGGTGTAAGAAATTGTCTGTGTGGAATTAAAACCAGGGACCACTTGAACCCAAAGCAAGTATTATACACCTAGACCAACGGACCACGAAACGTATTGAGAAGTAAAACACGAAAATAAAAATACTCCTAAATTTATAATATGAAGCTCTAAGACGCGACCTTCCGGGATTTAACCTGGTACCACTCGCAACCAGCGCGAGTATCATACCCCTAGACCAACGTACAACGAACATGTACTGCCAAGTCAAACAGGAAAATCAAGAGCTCCTAAAATTTAGAATTTGAAGGTGTAAGAAAGGGTCCTTGTCAGGGTTGGCAAAAACTTAGTTAAAAAAATTTGTGTTTTTATTGTTTATAACACGATTTAAAGTTAGATTTTCGGAAAAGATTTTATCATGAAATTAATTATTTAAAAGGGAGTACGTGTTGAGGGTACAATATTGAATATTTGAAAAATTCTACTGACTGTTTAAAAAAGAGCAAACGATCTTTTCAAAAGGAAAATATAATTTTTTTAATAGCGGATACAAAATGAGTGTGATGCGAAAATTTGTACATTTAACCCCTAATGTCTAAATGCCTGATTTCTTTTCTGGCCACTATTCAGTCATTTCCGCTTCCGTACTTCCGAGTTTCTTGGTCAGAACTCATCATACATTTGAAACGTCACCACCCCTTACTTATTTGTAGCCGCTCATGTTTTTCTTTTTCGGATTAGGCGTATTAATTTTAGCATTGTCAAAGGCCTGGCTTTATAGATTACGCGTCATCTTTTTAGAACAGTAAAATGTACCAACAGTGTAGAGAAACCACATAGGAAAAATGTTATTGCTTTGCTTTAAGTAGATGACAAAATAAGTTATCCATAATCATATTTTTGAATAACAGTCTTCAATACAGATTAGTAATGGATAAAACAACTGGTAGGGTCTCCAAACAATTAAACACACATTTGAAACAGTCGAATAAAGGAAGGTTTTGACTGGAGCTTATTATTTCTATTATTTAATCTTTTCGCTCATTTTCAAATAAAAAAAGAGTTAAAAAAAACCGAAATTTTTCTCCATTAAAAAAAAACATGTTTTAAACTTTTTGTTTAAAACGTTTTAAACAAATTAAAGTTTTTTTTTCATGGCTGTTTAAAACAAGTTTTAAACCAAAGTTTAAAACAATTTGTTTAAAACTTGCCAACCCTGATCTTTCCTGTAATATTTTGAAGTTGAATTCTTCACAGGGTGAAAACACTACCGTTGATTTCTAAACCATAATAACTTGGATATATATGCCATTTTTTACCAACAAACGGTCATGATGAATACAGTATTAAGTTACGCGTAAAACCTAGGCCCTAGGGTTAGGATTTGCAGCATGAATCGAAGCAGACTGCGCATTTTTGTAATTCCAATCCAAAACAGTGCTGGAAATAAGCTTTCTTATAATCTTTAAAAGGAAAGACACTATAAACACTATATTACATAGACAAACTAAAACTTAAGCCTTGGCCGTAAAGAACGTCGAAAAGCTTACTTTAAATGATATAAAAACCTCTATTAACTGTACTTATTTACCTGAATTACTTTTCTAGACGAAAATTCGACCTGATAACGTCGTATTTCTTATTAAGGGTGCTACAGTTAATTAGAAAATACATATAAAGGTGCTCAAGCTCGGATGAAATACCAAAGTAATTTGTTACCGTCTACTGCTAAGAAATTATTAAAATCAGCAAGAAACCCAACATTTGAAATTTGTCAACGTAACTTGTTAGCACCCACAAACTTAGGACCTTCTAGTTGTCATCGAGAACGAAATGAAGAAAATAGGTTTAAGCGCGCTATAAGGTTAGGCTGACCTCTGACCCAAGATTAATTTTTTGACGTACTGTCTTAATTAGTTAAATTACAAAAATTAGAATTCATTAATTAAAAATCGAAACAGGTAAGTTTCCCATTTAATAAATGCTTGTTAATTTAGAAGTATTCCGAAAACTAACTTCGCTATACTTTTTCCGTATGGCCTATGACCATTTCGTTAAAAAAACGAAAATTTTTTAATGCTTTTTCTATGGGACGCTAACCCTAAAAGGTGTGACTTTTTCTTTAACATTACGGAAGGGTGTCATGTCATATCTACAAGGGCCTACCGGCCCTGTAGAATAGATTTTACACAGATGGACTGGAATGGAAATACGGCGTATGGTGCTTTCAGGGCAGCACCTCTCTAGCGCCACGCCACGACCAATATAGAGACCTTTTCGACTTAAACCATAGAAATAACATGATATATTAGTCGAAACCTTTCCGTACTTTCCCGTTAGGAGCGACGACAGGCGATGCCATTAGTAGAACGGGGGTTTTATTGTATCATTCCAGTTCATCTGTTTTTTATGGTCTTAGCTTTTATCAATGTCAAAACATTGAAATATATCATTGGTTTTTGATATGAACGTTTCTCAAATTGCAAAGTATTGTTTTCCTCAAGTCACTTGAGGGGGTAAAATCCTTTAACCCGCCCCTGGTGAGGGTCCCTCCAAATCTTCTGTGCTAGCTATCGCAAGAACTAAAAGCTAGATTATCAAGTGACTTGCGGAGCCATTTAATTTAAAAGCAAAATTGCATAATCGTTATGAAACTGAGAAACTTTTTTTTAATGCAGGAAGTTCATTTTGCTGTTGGCCCGTTCTCAATTACCTATTTAAGAAACACGGTCATATACTTCTCTAGTGTTCTTCATATGGATTCGTTATCAATTCTCGTGGGGAAACAAAATCCGAAGCACCCACTATTCCCATTTTTGGAAGTATTTAATGGAACGGTAAGCAGCATTTTATAAAGATGTTAATAATGGGATGAGTGTAGTTTCAAGAAAAACTTTCAAAGTGAAAACTCCGAAGCCTATTGGTATACAGTCTTCGCAACGTCATTCTTTCATTTCTCAACGTCATCCATTCCACAACTAAAAAATATGGAGATCTTCTAGCCATTCGATGGACGAGTCCTTAAACTTTTATAGTTTAACCAAGATGCAATATCTAGTTTAGTAGGGAAAAGTTCTAAATTCGACGCAATATCTAGTTTAGTAGGGAAAAGTTCTAAATTCGACACATTTCTAGCTTTATCTCCAGTCCAGTTAATCCCCGCCTCTAAATTACAGCCAACGTCTCATTGGTTCTTGAAACCTCACGTCAGCGCGACGCGAATGACGAAAATTACGTATTTTCCGACTGAGGAGAGGCAAAATAGCCCGGCCTACTTTTACATCCCCTCTTGTATTTTGAAACGGGGACTGGGACTATGGCGCGCGAATACTTAGGCTTCTCCCTATTAAACTAGATATCGCTTCTTGGTTTAACATGAAAAATATAATCGTAAATCATTATAAACATTTACGTTTCCCAGAACAGCTAAAGAAAACGTATTAAAGTACGTTTTCGGTGTTATTATTAGATTTTCATAATTATCTAATATGAAAGATAAATCAAATGAAGGTACAAAAAAATTTTGCGATTTAAAATAATATTCTGTAATTTAAAAACCAATATGCGATACAAAAATTTTATAGGGGATTTCAAAAAATTAATAATACGCGATTTAAATAACAAATATGCGATTTAAAAAAAACCAATACTCGATCTAGTGAACTAATATGCTATTTAAAACATTAATTTGAGATTTAATATGTGCTTTAAAAACTCCATTAATTGATCGAAATTCGTTTTGGGTAGTGATTGGGTACAGCAGAGTTTGGTCGTTCTAGTATGACTTCCGTCAACACCCCTTTGTCACGGAAGTCAGTATTAATTCTTTCCAGGTCTGGTTTGGTCTTTTATTGTTTATATTTTTAATCAAAAATTTTTAAAATTTTGAGGCTGCTCGGAGTTTGAGAGGGAAGGCAAAAGCCGAAGCCAATGAATTTTAATGACATTTTGGAAATTATGTTCGCGATTCATATGTTTAGCATTCTCGGCTGTCTTACTTTCTTTTCTAATCGTCACTAAACCAGCGTATTTCATTAAAACATTTCAAGATTTTGAAAGATTTCCCGATTGGTAATTTTAATTTATTTGAAACCCCAGTGCGGGCTACAATTTTTAGTAATATTCAAAAAACTTCCAAACACCTATATACTACTTCTAACTCATGTTACCGGAAGTAAAATGAGACTAGAAGTACTGAGCTAACCAAATTCTTCACTTGGCGAAAGTGAATATTCTTGATAACACACCAACGATTGGCCCTCTGGTAGCGATTTCTGAAATTTCCCTCCAAAAACGTGACACGCTCGTGGCGGTAGACGGCCGAACTAGATTCCAGCACCCGCACCCGCGTCCGTGTTCCGGGGCTTTAGGTTGAGGGGAAATGAAAGGAAACACATTTGAGTACTTGGTTTTTCCTCCATTTTTATGAATTACATTTTCTTTCAACTTTCTTCTGTTTAGTTTAGTAACTCGCAAGTGGTTAACGGTATTTGGCGCAAAATTCAAAACGATCCGGTGGCATTACTCTTGCCAATTGAAGTTCTTAATTCAAATGACATGATGTCAAAGGTCTTACGACAAAACCATTACTTTATAATTATGGATTATTCTATTTTAACTAAGGTTTTACGTGATCGCTACAAGTCCAATGAACCTTGTGGATTTAATATTACGCCACTTAGCGATATTGTTATTTTTTACGCATTAGCTTTAAATAGACATTTGCCTTCAGACATTAAAGAAAGTTTATCGTATTTGTGAGTATTCAGTTTTTAACAAATATTGATATAGAGTGACTGAAGTATTTTAACAGTCTATAATAATTTAAAAAAAACTTCTTATATTTTCTATGTTTTATGTGTCCAGAACCATTAATCTAGTTGATAATGGTATTTTGGCCCATGATGTTGAAAGAGGCTCGGAAGACTTCGAAAGTTGCGTCCAAAACTGGGACGAGGAGGAAATTGTCCAAATCGATTTGAGTAAATTGCTTGGAGTGTTCATTTTATACTTCAGCGGATTGTTGTGCGGTATAGCCTACTTCCTGATAATGGAAAGTAAAGTATACAGTTGCAAAATGGGTAGCGGAGATTAGATTTCTACATTAGTTTCATCTTAAAGAAATTTCCTTTGTGAAAATTAACTGTAAAACTCTAAACCAAAGACAATTTTTTGGGAAATTTTTTTCTGTCATATTTCTTCTCCGTTCTCGAAGTATACTCAAGATCACGCGCATTTCATCAATGTCATTTTATTTTCCTTGATATTTAGGCGTAAGACTTTTTATACGAACAACTCTCAGCTTTCCCAATTTCAACAAGAGCTTTTCACTTTTTTACTTCGTAAAACAAGTACTTTCGAAATTGAGATTGGCTCATTTATGTTAAAATAGTCTACTCCCCCTCTTTCTTCCCTCTTTTCACTAACACTCGGCTATTTAAAATTTTTGATGTTTTTGATTGCTTACTATATAATTATAAATGAAAAATAAAACCCTAAGTGCACATTTTGTTGTAGATGTGTATTCTTTTTGAAAACAGAAAAATATTATTTCGTTCCAAACTTAAAAGGGTTATAGCTAAACTTGAAAAGTATATTCAAGCATTCGAACGATTATTTTGATTCTGCTGTGTAAGAAATTGTATCATTGTGACATGCAGCTTAAAAATTAATTAACAGCGAGAGTGGTTTGAGCAAAGTTCTCTAAGAGTACGCAGGGCTGCTGCAATGGCACTAGCTTCCCTTAGGAAAGGTATAGAATATCACTTCCGACAAACGACTTTTGGAGCCTCATTAAGAGTCTTAGAGTTATTGTATTGAAATGATTCAGCTATAATATGTAAGAAGTAATTTTGCTTTTATAAATAGTGGCCTCCGTGGCTTTCATACAAGAAGAATGAAAAGGGGAAAATTTTGCTTTACATGGCGCAATGGTCAACCTTTTGGAACATTTTACGGAAAAACTAAAAATCAAGTAATTATCTCACTTACTGCAATGTTTTGTAAACAGAATTATAAGAACATTTTGTACTCGCCTTTGAATAGCATTTTGTAATGGAGGTTGCCCGTTTCAGCACAGTTTTTATTCCGCACCTTAAAAACCTATAGCCCCTTTCCACAAAATTCTTCCTAACTCATTTCCGCACATAATAAATGCAAATAAAACATTTTTATTTTTTAGTACATTTCATTTTAAAAGCCTGAACATTATGCTGCTGGCCCATAGAACCGAATCCTGCTGGACCGAATATATTTTTAATGCAGTTTTTGCAAGGGAATTAAAACATGCATATTTTACTTTTATTTTTTTAACAAAAACACACTTGTTTTAATACTCACATCTATCGATACACTTTTCTATATCGATAGTGATATTGCAAGGGTGAAATCAAAACTAGCATAGACCTACCTAACCTAACCAAACCAAACCCTACCCAAGTCAAACCTAACCCTAAATCTTTGCGGAAATGGGTTAAGGTTTTAAACCCAGAGAATGTGGTCAATACTAGACACATTATGGTTTCCTAAAAATGCTCGTAATATTAAGTTTGTGTTTATTCATGTCATCAATCGAAACCCTCTATTAGTTCGAAAAATTCTACTTTTAGTTGACTACTTAACAATTACGGGTTTATTAGACAGTTTGAAAAAATATTATAACAAAGTTGAGACTGCTTATTAATGAACAAGTAGTCGGGAGAGAGAAAGTTTTCATTTAGACTGACTGTACTTGCATTTGTAAATTGGCTTTTGAACGAGTTTGGCCAAAAATAGATAGATCCATAAAACCAAAAGTTTATATCGGCAACCTTTGATCCCGACATGTATTTTGTAGAACCCCCTTTCACCTCAGAATCGTTTCATCCCCCTATAGATAGGGCTGATTTCGCGGACTTACACAAGAGAACATGCGTAAATAGGCTTAAGACATAGTTCGAAAAGACTTGGTAACATTACGCGTGTTGTACTGGGCTGCCAGACCTCGCGGCTAGGTTGTTAACGACGATTTCTGATTAGTTGTTAGTCGTGTTCAATTTGTTTTTCCAGACTCGTCAGATTGGAATAATTCGTTAAATTTAAAATCTTTTAAAATTTCATGTACATCAACGTCTATTTACAATTTGACACTAAGCCTAGGCGACAAAAAAATCCTAACGTGTTTTTTAAAAGACACGCAGACAATAAAATTGATAGTCCCAAGAACTGCCGTTTGGATCGCCACCAGCGACGTGTACTACTTCAGAAAAAATCGATTAAGCTATGACATGAGAAAACTCAAAGCTTATTGGTTAGTGCATGTAGGAGGTGAGAGGAGGATCATTCACACCTGATATTAAGGGATTGTACAGCCAAAGGCTAGCAAGTATCGCCGATGTAAACTTTTTGTTTTATGGATCTATCTACTTTTGGTTTGGGCTCTAGACTCCCATTAGCTTAGAACCATTTCTTTATTACAAATGAATACAGTTCGTCAGAAAGTTAAACGATTAAGCTTAAAAAAAGACTTAAACTCGAGCAAACTTTATCAAGTTGCTCTACTTAATGGCAGAAATGTACAGATAGTAGCACTGTTAATTATAGTAAGCTGCCAAACGACTAACTGACTAAATGGAGAAAGTCATAAAATATCTTTGAATAGCACGCCTTTTTCTTTCGAATTAGAGTCGCCATGCGAGTTTAGTGAGAGAAGATTTTAGAGCAATTCCGGTTAACGACAATGTTTTAACGCTGCTTAGCGACGTATTTTTCCTTCTCTAGTCGCAAACTGTTTTTCCAAATTTCTTTTGCGTCAGCGATTCAGGAGAAAGGTATTTCACTTCTTGTTCGGGTATGTTCTAAAAAATTTAATAAATATATTTAGGTAGAGTATTCTCAATCCCAGTATTCAGTAAATAAAATAATTTTATGAACAACTTTTAAATATTTTACACCAAAGTTCATTTTTTTCAAAATTAAATATAATTAACGATAATAAACATTATATATTAAATAGTGTAAAATTTGGAGGAAACTTTAGATTATTAGCGATAAAGACCCGCGGTCGAAAGCTTACGTTAATTTTGTAGGAAATAAAAATATTTCTCTAATCGCAAATGTATCTCATCCTCCGTTTAAAATCCCTTACCAAAATAAGAGTCTTATTTTAGCATAAAGTAAGTCTAAAATAAGGATCAAGGATATTTGGGTACCAAACTTGTCTCAAAAATTGTTAAAAAAAATAATGGTTTCATATTGGACTCCTTTGAGACTAAATTTAATCTTACATAAAAGGGCTCAGTTTTAGAGACTGTAAAAGGATTGCATCTAGACTTGATTGAGAACACAAATCTGCGACTTATTATAGGACTCCTATAAGACACATTTTAATCTCACCAAATTAGGCTTAGTTTTTGAGATTGGAAAGAGATTCTTTCTACACTTGATTGAGAACACAAATAGGCGACTTATTATAGGACTCCTATAAGACACATTTTAATCTCACTAAATAGGGCTTAGTTTTTGAGATTGGAAAACGATTCTTTCTAGACTTGATTGAGAACACAAATCTGCGACTTATTATAGGACTCCTATAAGACACATTTTAATCTCACCAAATAAGGCTTAGTTTTTGAGATTGGAAAACGATTCTTTCTAGACTTGATTGAGAACACAAATCTGCGACTTATTGTAGGACTCTTATAAGACACATGTTAATCTCACCAAATAAGGCTTAGTTTTTGAGATTGGAAAGCGATTCTTTCTAGACTTGATTGAGAACACAAATCTGCGACTTATTGTAGGACTCTTATAAGACACATTTTAATCTCACCAAATAAGGCTTAGTTTTTGAGATTGGAAAGCGATTCTTTCTAGACTTGATTGAGAACACAAATCTGCGACTTATTATAGGACTCCTATAAGACACATTTTAATCTCACCAAATAAGGCTTAGTTTTTGAGATTGGAAAGCGATTCTTTCTAGACTTGATTGAGAACACAAATCTGCGACTTATTATAGGACTCCTATAAGACACATTTTAATCTCACCAAATAAGGCTTAGTTTTTGAGATTGGAAAGCGATTCTTTCTAGACTTGATTGAGAACACAAATCTGCGACTTATTATAGGACTCCTATAAGACACATTTTAATCTCACCAAATAAGGCTTAGTTTTTGAGATTGGAAAGCGATTCTTTCTAGACTTGATTGAGAACACAAATCTGCGACTTATTATAGGACTCCTATAAGACACATTCTAATCTCACCAAATAAGGCTTAGTTTTTGAGATTGGAAAGCGATTCTTTCTAGACTTGATTGAGAACACAAATCTGCGACTTATTATAGGACTCCTATAAGACACATTTTAATCTCACCAAATAAGGCTTAGTTTTTGAGATTGGAAAGCGATTCTTTCTAGACTTGATTGAGAACACAAATCTGCGACTTATTATAGGACTCCTATAAGACACATTTTAATCTCACCAAACAAGGCTTAGTTTTTGAGATTGGAAAGCGATTATTTCTAGACTTGATTGAGAACACAAATCTGCGACTTATTATAGGACTCCTATAAGACACATTTTAATCTCACCAAATAAGGCTTAGTTTTTGAGATTTTAAAACGATTCTTTCTAGACTTGATTGAGAACACAAATCTGCGACTTATTATAGGACTCCTATAAGACACATTTTAATCTCACCAAATTAGGCTTAGTTTTTGAGATTGGAAAGAGATTCTTTCTAGACTTGATTGAGAACACAAATAGGCGACTTATTATAGGACTCCTATAAGACACATTTTAATCTCACTAAATAGGGCTTAGTTTTTGAGATTGGAAAACGATTCTTTCTAGACTTGATTGAGAACACAAATCTGCGACTTATTATAGGACTCCTATAAGACACATTTTAATCTCACCAAATAAGGCTTAGTTTTTGAGATTGGAAAACGATTCTTTCTAGACTTGATTGAGAACACAAATCTGCGACTTATTGTAGGACTCTTATAAGACACATTTTAATCTCACCAAATAAGGCTTAGTTTTTGAGATTGGAAAGCGATTCTTTCTAGACTTGATTGAGAATACAAATCTGCGACTTATTGTAGGACTCTTATAAGACACATTTTAATCTCACCAAATAAGGCTTAGTTTTTGAGATTGGAAAGCGATTCTTTCTAGACTTGATTGAGAACACAAATCTGCGACTTATTATAGGACTCCTATAAGACACATTTTAATCTCACCAAATAAGGCTTAGTTTTTGAGATTGGAAAGCGATTCTTTCTAGACTTGATTGAGAACACAAATCTGCGACTTATTATAGGACTCCTATAAGACACATTTTAATCTCACCAAATAAGGCTTAGTTTTTGAGATTGGAAAGCGATTCTTTCTAGACTTGATTGAGAACACAAATCTGCGACTTATTATAGGACTCCTATAAGACACATTTTAATCTCACCAAATAAGGCTTAGTTTTTGAGATTGGAAAGCGATTCTTTCTAGACTTGATTGAGAACACAAATCTGCGACTTATTATAGGACTCCTATAAGACACATTCTAATCTCACCAAATAAGGCTTAGTTTTTGAGATTGGAAAGCGATTCTTTCTAGACTTGATTGAGAACACAAATCTGCGACTTATTATAGGACTCCTATAAGACACATTTTAATCTCACCAAATAAGGCTTAGTTTTTGAGATTGGAAAGCGATTCTTTCTAGACTTGATTGAGAACACAAATCTGCGACTTATTATAGGACTCCTATAAGACACATTTTAATCTCACCAAACAAGGCTTAGTTTTTGAGATTGGAAAGCGATTATTTCTAGACTTGATTGAGAACACAAATCTGCGACTTATTATAGGACTCCTATAAGACACATTTTAATCTCACCAAATAAGGCTTAGTTTTTGAGATTTTAAAACGATTCTTTCTAGACTTGATTGAGAACACAAATCTGCGACTTATTATAGGACTCCTATAAGACACATTTTAATCTCACCAAACAAGGCTTAGTTTTTGAGATTGGAAAGCGATTATTTCTAGACTTGATTGAGAACACAAATCTGCGACTTATTATAGGACTCCTATAAGACACATTTTAATCTCACCAAATAAGGCTTAGTTTTTGAGATTGGAAAACGATTCTTTCTAGACTTGATTGAGAACACAAATCTGCGACTTATTATAGGACTCCTATAAGACACATTTTAATCTCACCAAATAAGGCTTAGTTTTTGAGATTGGAAAGCGATTCTTTCTAGACTTGATTGAGAACACAAATCTGCGACTTATTATAGGACTCCTATAAGACACATTCTAATCTCACCAAATAAGGCTTAGTTTTTGAGATTGGAAAGCGATTCTTTCTAGACTTGATTGAGAACACAAATCTGCGACTTATTATAGGACTCCTATAAGACACATTTTAATCTCACCAAATAAGGCTTAGTTTTTGAGATTGGAAAGCGATTCTTTCTAGACTTGATTGAGAACACAAATCTGCGACTTATTATAGGACTCCTATAAGACACATTTTAATCTCACCAAACAAGGCTTAGTTTTTGAGATTGGAAAGCGATTATTTCTAGACTTGATTGAGAACACAAATCTGCGACTTATTATAGGACTCCTATAAGACACATTTTAATCTCACCAAATAAGGCTTAGTTTTTGAGATTTTAAAACGATTCTTTCTAGACTTGATTGAGAACACAAATCTGCGACTTATTATAGGACTCATATAAGACACATTTTAATCTCACCAAATAAGGCTTAGTTTTTGAGATTGGAAAACGATTCTTTCTAGACTTGATTGAGAACACAAATCTGCGACTTATTATAGGACTCCTATAAGACACATTTTAATCTCACCAAATAAGGCTTAGTTTTTGAGATTGGAAAACGATTCTTTCTAGACTTGATTGAGAACACAAATCTGCGACTTATTATAGGACTCCTATAAGACACATTTTAATCTCACCAAATAAGGCTTAGTTTTTGAGATTGGAAAACGATTCTTTCTAGACTTGATTGAGAACACAAATCTGCGACTTATTATAGGACTCCTATAAGACACATTTTAATCTCACCAAATAAGGCTTAGTTTTTGAGATTGGAAAACGATTCTTTCTAGACTTGATTGAGAACACAAATCTGCGACTTATTGTAGGACTCCTATAAGACACATTTTAATCTCACCAAATAAGGCTTAGTTTTTGAGATTGGAAAGCGATTCTTTCTAGACTTGATTGAGAACACAAATCTGCGACTTATTGTAGGACTCCTATGAGACACAATTTAATCTCACCAAATAAGGCTTAGTTTTTGAGATTGGAAAGCGATTCTTTCTAGACTTGATTGAGAACACAAATCTGCGACTTATTATAGGACTCCTATAAGACACATTTTAATCTCACCAAATAGGGCTTAGTTTTTGAGATTGGAAAGCGATTCTTTCTAGACTTGATTGAGAACACAAATCTGCGACTTATTATAGGACTCCTATAAGACACATTTTAATCTCACCAAATAAGGCTTAGTTTTTGAGATTGGAAAGCGATTCTTTCTAGGCTTGATTGAGAACACAAATCTGCGACTTATTATAGGACTCCTATAAGACACATTTTAATCTCACTTAATAAGGCTTGCTTAGTTTTTGAGATTGGTAAGCGATTCTTTCTAGACTTCATTGAGAACACAAATCTGCGACTTATTGTAGGACTCCTATGAGACACAATTTAATCTCACTAAATAGGGCTTAGTTTTTGAGATTGGAAAGAGATTCTTTCTACACTCTAAGAAATGGAAGTGTTAAAAAAGTGTTAAAATGGTGTAAACACCGTAAAAACACCCAAAAGAGAGTTTTATTACGTTGAGTTTTTAGGGGCCAATTTAAAGTGTAAATTCGATGTAAAATAACACCATTAAAACACCGTTTTGAAATTAAACATGTAAAATTATAGTATACTGCGGGTTTCTTAAAAAAGGCCTTTCTTTTTCATTAATGTTTTAATATTAAAGTCAATCCGAACAGTAAAAAATTATTGAAAACCTTAATTTTTAAACGTTTTTTTTAAAGATGATATGCATGAAAGAATATATTTTTATACATTAAATAAAATTAACAAGGAAATTCTTAATCCAACGGTATTGTACATTCATAAAGCACTGCTAAACGTGTTAGGTGACACTCTTAAAAGCGTTATGCGACACTCTCGCAGTGGCGTCGCTAGGCCTTTTATGGGGGCTATAGCGCCCCCAAATTTAAAAGTTAGCCCCCTCAAAATAATCCGTAAACTATACCAAAAAATTGCTCGTAGCCCCCTAAAATTCTTTAACAATATAGTGTATATAAATTATAATGAAAAGTTCGTTAAGGTTCATCTTTGTAGAGATGAATTTCAATATCAAACAGTAGTGGGGACTAAAAGCAAACGAAAACTAAACTTAAACAAGAGGTTACAAGTAAACCCTTACAATTTTGTCGCGCTTTCTAATGTATTTTAGCAATGTATAATGAACTCCATATTTATATAATAGCAAAGCATAATTATTACAAAAACTATATTTAGGCACTGTATAATTAATGCCTTACTTATATACAGTAACATTGCTAATTAATATTGAAATCGTATAAAGAATATCTCCTCAACAACATTCGAAATATTAAAATACCATGGATCAGAAATTCAATATCTACGATCTCCTCAACAAAATCCGAGATACAACAAACCCCAAAAAATCCTTATTTCTCAGCCTGTTACGGCTACAATGACAGGGAGCCGAACATAAAGAGGTCACACAAATGACGTGAGACACGTGTCCTTGGAATGACCCATATTAGTTTAAAACACGTTTCCGCACAATTTAAATGAGATCATAGTGTTTAGCAGACGGCATAATGAATTTTAAACTTTTTAGGACGGTCTGAGACAAGGACTAGGCAATATCCCCGTCGGCGTTACAGCGTCACTTTCGGCGAAAATGAGCCAAATAACGATGAAACCGAATTAAAAATAACGATGAAACCGAATTAAAAAATTAAACACCGTTAGCGGAATGCAGTGAGCAACAAAAAATGTCGAGTCCGCACGTTTAATTACCGAAATTCAAAGAATAACAGCGAAAACATGAGAGTGGAGGTATTTTTAGTAAGGTCTCAAACACAGTTATAGAAAAGCCCCGTCATGAGTCCCGAGGAACAAACAATACGAGCTTTTCCAAGACCTATGGCAAAACGCTGCCAGTAGGTAAAACCAAAAGACGGCGATAACACGAAAAATAGTTTAAATCACTGAAAATTAAGTTTGATTACCGTTAACGGAAGGCTTTAGAAGTCGTTATGTGCAAAAATCAAACGAAGCCAACTCGATCACGTGCTCAGCAAAAAAAATCCTTATTTCTCAGCCTGTTACGGCTACCTACAATGCGGCTCTGGAGCAATGAGATAGATCTCTATGAGATAGATAGAGTTACAATTCAAATACTCGCGTATGCGTATTTTATTTAACACGTTTAAAAACTATCTTGACAGCTTGTTACACAGATTATAGCAGCAGACGTTAATAAAAAAAGTTTTAGGGTGGCGCCACCCGTATTTGATAAAGATTCATGCTCGATAAAAGGTGTATTGCGAAACGTCGATCTCGAGATCTCACGTTGTGACTCTAGGTTTCATATATATATTCTATCTCATTGCTCTGGAGTAGTTTAAAGAGAGCGAAGGCGAGACGACGACGAAGGCGAGACGACGACGAAGGCGGAGCTGACGACGAAGGCGGAGCTAATCTTCCGTTTTATGTCTTTTATGTCTCCGTAATATTTTTTCTCCATCATAGATGGCGACAAAATAAAAAGACGAGCGAAATTCTTTCATCTACAATTGTCTCATAGTCAATAACTCGGTTCCGTACTCTTTATCATAAAAGATTGTATATCTTTAATATACGAATAATAAGATTAAGCCCCCCAAATTTCAAGCCCTAGGAACGCTATTGCACTCTTGAAAGTGTTACGCGATACTCTCAAAAGTATTGTGTGACACTAAAAAAACGAGACTAGGTTAGGTACTGGCCTCACAGTAGGGCGACTATTATTATTATTGTTACAATTGGGGAGAGGGGGGCTCACATCCTTGCACCAATGTCAGAGGCATATTGTGCACCCACATATTCAGGCCTTGAAGAGACCTGTGGCCACGGTGTAGCGTAGAATTCGTTCCACCGTTATGGACTATAGACGCCAGCTTGAGAGGCCAACATGTGGGGCACATGCTTTTGTGACATGTCTTATCTTTATTTTGAGTAAAATTAGAGTAGAAAATGGTTTTTTTTTTAAATATTTTAGAGTAGATTCGGTCAAACGCGTTTCTGGTGTTCGAAAAACTCTTCGTGAAAAGAGATTGTTAAATTTAACGAGTTCGTCTGTATCTACTGCTGGGATATTATAGCCTCCAAAACCAATTTAACACCCGATGCATTTTTACTAATATAAAACTTTCTGCCATTTCAGAAGTTATTAAGTCGTTGAAAATGACCAACATATCATGCAGTTTCACGCTGGATTTTGTGCAGTTTCACATTGCATGAGAGAACTACCCTTGTCTAAAGGGTTATAGCTCTGCATGTTAGAACTGTCCTCTTAAGTTCTCTCAAGGTGGAACCTTGCTATGAATATAGCGCTATTCGCGAATAAATCAAACATTCATATGAGAGTAAAAAATTAACTTTTAGTTCGATATAAGAGTTAAAAAGGTGTTAAACTACACCTCTATTGCACCATTTTAATCTTATCTTTGACACCAATTGCTCAAATAAGTGTTATTAAACCCTTTTAGGGGTGTAAATGAACACCTGTAACGGTGTCAAATTTGGACCCATATAAACTACTTTAAAGGTGTTAAGGCACACCCCATATTCTTAGAGTGTACCAGCATAGTTTTTCCTTGTTTTTTTTGCAATTCAACAACAGAAAATCGAGGGAATCTTGCAATAGTATACAAGTAAGAGACTCGAGGGAATCTTACAATAGTATACAAGTAAGAGACTCCAGGGAATCTTACAATAGTATACAAGTAAGAGACTCCAGGGAATCTTACAATAGTATACAAGTAAGAGACTCCAGGGAATCTTACAATAGTATACAAGTAAGAGACTCCAGGGAATCTTGCAATAGTATACAAGCAAGAGACTCCAGGGAATTTTATAATAGTATACAAGGAAGAGACTCGAGGGAATCTTACAATAGTATACAAGCAAGAGACTCCAGGGAATCTTATAATAGTATACAAATAAGAGACTCCAGGGAATCTTATAATAGTATACAAATAAGAGATGCGAGGAAATCTTACAATAGCATCCAAATACGACACTCCTGGGAGTCTTACTACACTCTAAGAAATTGGGGTGTGCTTTAACACTTTTAAAAGTAGTTTATATGGGTCCTAATTTGACACCGTTACAGGTGTTCATTTACACCCCTGAAAGGGTTTAATAACACTTATTTGAGAAATTGGTGTCAAAGATAAGAATAAAATGGTGCAGCAGAGGTGTAGTTTAACACCTTTTTAACTCTAATATCGAACTAAAAGTAAATTTTTACTCTCATATGAGTGTTGTACAACTCCTTACAGGGTGCGGCATAGCACCTTTCAGAGTGTCGCGTAAAACCTTTAAGAGTGAGAGATTTTTTGGTAGGATAGTAGTAGAAATTCTAGTACTTTTCCTAGACTTAAGAGCAAAACCGATGACGTAAAAAACACTATAGTAGCTACATTTTGACCACTCATGAGGCACAACAAAATATCGAGTATGGTTTTCCTATTTAATAAAATTTAATTATCCGCCATTCCGCAGTATAATTAGCAATTAGTGCTATATTCATAGCAAGGTTCCATCTTGAGAGAACTTCATCACCTATAGGGAGGAAAGTTCTCACACGCAGAACTATACCTCTTTAAGCGAGGGTTGTGGCATATAAAGTCATTTTTACGGGTTTATAAATTTCTGAAAAAGGCAGAAAGTTTTTAATTTCAATTTGTACAAATGCATAGGGTATTAAATTAGTTTTGGAGGCTATAATATTCAAGCAGTAGATATAGACGTTCTTGTTAAATTTAATAATCTCTTTTCACTAAGAGTTTTTCGAGCACCAGAAACGCGTTTAATCTCATTTGCACTACAGAATTTACAAAAAAAAATCCATTTAGCACTCTAATTTTTCTCAAAATAATGATAAAACATGTCACAAAAGCAAGTGCCCCACTTTGGCTTCTCAAGCTGGCCCTACTGTGAGGCCAGTATCTAACCTAGTCTCGTTTTTTAAGAGTATCGCCTAACACTATTAAGAGTGTCACTTAACACCTGTAAGAGTGTCGCCTAACACGTTTAGCATAGTTTTATGAAGGTACAACACCGCCAGATTACCAATTTCTTTGTTAATTTTATTTAAAGGATAAAACTGTTTTCTTTCATGAATATCATCTTTAAAAAACGTTTAACAATTACGTTTTTCAATAATTTTTACTGTTCGTATTGACTTTAATATTAAAACATTAATGAAAATGAAAGACCTTATTTAAGAAAACCGCAGTATTATAATTTTTACCTCTCCGAGTGACGTATGTCACGAAGAGGTTCTAATTTCGACGTGTCTGTGTGTCTGTCTGTCTGTCTGTTGTTACACCCACGTGACCGCGTTCGCAGTTTGCAAATCGGAGCAAACGTGTGCATAATTTCCGGAATTTTCGAAAATTGCATAACACTTACAGGCTATTATTCCATTGCCTGTCTAACATCACCAGCCTCTGGTCTTTGTCCATCCCACATGGACACTAGTCTGTACACACTGGCTTCTAATCACCACCCTCTTGTGGTCTTTGTACATCCCACATTTACACCAGTCTGTACACACTGGCTTCTAATCACCACCATCTTCTGGTCTTTGTCCACCCCACATGGACACCAGTCTGTACACCTGGCTTCTAATGAGATCCCCACCATCTTCTAGTCTTTGTCCATCTCACATGGACACCAGTCTGTGCACACTGGTTTCTACACACCACCATCTTCTGGTCATTGTTTTTGACCATCCCACATGGACACCAGTCTGCACACCTGGCTTCTACTCCATCATCATTTTTAAGGTTAAGACATACGCGGCGATCGGCCAGGGTTACGAGAAACGTCCGGCCTCCCTAAGGTGGGGCTTCCACCAAAGGTTCACGCAATTGCGCTGTTCTTATCCATAGCTGCGATTCGAGACCCTTATATACTACCTATTTTAGTAAGGCGAAGCAACCGGCGAATGCTTCATTTCAAACGCCAATATTAGTCAAGTCTCTCAAGAATGTTTAATTTTTCTTTTTTAAAACGATGTAACGTTCAGTAAGGCGAATAACTAACGAAGAAAATATTAAATATTAATTATATTTATTTTAATATTTAAGATAATCTTGATTCTCAATTCAAAATTAATACGGAAAGAGTTAAAAAGCAGCCTATGTTTTTGTCTGTGTGTGTCGGTCCGTTGTTACAGTAGTGCGCTGCGTTAGAAGTTCGTTTTGTTTTGATGTGTAAAGAAATCCTACAGAACCATAATATTCCCTTTATCCTTAATATAAAGTGAATATGTGGAAATATTTTTCGTAATTATGATGCATTTAGTACTTTTGTAGCTTTAAAGCTCTATTTCATTTTGATATTCCAAAGATTTTCTTAAATATTATTATTTAAAATGGATGTTTATATATTACTTAAGCTATACTAGATCTGTTTATAGCATAATCCTTTCTAAAGGGAATACAAGCACAACGCTACTATGTTGGTCAAATGAACTTTTATTTGTCAGTAGGCCTAGTGAACCAGAAAGTAAACGCTTGGTTTTCGTTTCTGTAATGCAGAGACATTAACGGTTCAGAGTGAGCCGAAAGTTAAATACACTTTTAAATAATTAAGCTTAAGTTTGGGCCGTGTTCAGCAGAGCCCAGCGCTGTGAACAATGTCCTACATAACGGGATTTTGTTTATGAATTATGACGTCATGGTGCTCAGCGCTGAGCTAGCGCGGTCTTCAAAGAAAATAGTCGGCTGTTTGGATAACGTGACGTAAAACGCGTAGTTCTCAGCTTGGCGAATAACCATGGGGGAATTAATACAAATAGCTTGATGATTCTGATGGGACTAAAGCTATTTAATTAGCGTGAAACCAGTTGATCACGCGAGAATTTTAAGAGATATGTTAGTTTCTAATTTTAATTATAAAAGTTGTTATCTATCTCTATAAATATGTTATCATACAATTTTTGTTAAGCCTTGGTACCTTGCACGCTTTATTGCGCTAGCGTCATTTATAAAACGCGGATGACCGGAGAAAAGCTATGACGGCAGAGCTCACCGGTAAACATTTCCAAAATCCGCTGTCTTTTTTGGTGAACTCTGGTGAACGCAGCCCAGACCAGTGAAAGGTCTGATCGTAATCGGATTATAGCTTCGTGTTTTCATGCTTTTTATGATGCGCATTTACTTTCAGTGTGTGTAGCCACAAATAAGCTGTGTGAATATGGCTTTGAACATAGAGGGCATACAGTTGAGGAGTAGAAAATTGGGGTAATATCCCTCCAAAGTTCTATCTCTTCATTACCCGTTTTTCCCCCATCGGATGATTTTAATGTGTACAAGTATTGGATGTAAAATGTCGTCTGATTTACAGTATATTTGCTATGCTTTGTATACTGCTTTAATATTTCATAAATTTTAACTTAAGAAACATTTCCATATCTGTGTAAATAAGTTTGTAAGTAGTCGTCTTGACTCTGAGAGGTAATATTTTTGTTTTCCCAACTTGTTCATGTTTAATTTCGAACGGTGTTTTAATAGTGTTATTTTACACCGAATTTACACTTTAAATTGGCCCCTAAAAACTCAAGGTAATAAAACTCTCTTTTGGGTGTTTTTACGGTGTTTACACCGTTTTAACACGTTTTTTACACTTCCACTTCTTAGAGTGTACAGTGTCCGAAGTAGAGACTAGAGGGAATCTTGCTATAGTGTCCAAATGAAAGACTCTATGAAATCTTACATTAGTGTCCAAAAAAAAGACTGCAGGAAATCTTATATTAGCATTCAAATACGACACTCCTGGAAGTCTTACTACAGTATCCGAATTAGAGACTAGAGGAAATCTTACTATAGTGTCAAAAAAAGAAACTCGAGGGAATCTTACTATAGTATCCCAATAAGACACTCCTGGGAATCTTACTATAGTGTCCGAAAATGTTACTCGGGGAGTCTTACTATAATGTCCAAATAAGGGACTCGAGGGAATCTTACTAAAGTGTCCAAAAAGAGACTCGAGGGAGTATTACTCTAGTATCAAAATATGAACACCCGATGGAAACTTACAATAGTATCCAAAATAGAGATTCGAAAGAATCTTACTATAGTGTCCAAAAAAGAGACTTAATGGAATGTCCAATTAAGAGACTCAATGGAATGTCCAATTAAGAGACTCGAGGGGTACTGCTACAAGTCTTGTAAATTTAGAAATCCAAACTCAAATAAGTCTCGTTTTTGGACTGCCGGTGTACCTAGTGGGGACTTATTACGGTACTTAAATAAGTCTTGAAATTCAAACCGCGATTTTGGCAAGGGATTGTTTTTATTATATTTCACCATGGTATCTAAAAATAAACTTGATATTCACGTCTTTATTCTGAAAAAATAGTTATGTGATAATAACCTTGCAAACATTAATAGGGTCAAATAGCTTCTTCTGAATATATGTAGGTGATAGTTCAGTGTTGTGTGCTAAAGTATCCATATAGGGAGAGGGCGTTTGTCAGGGAGGGAAAGAACATCCGACGTCATTTTATACCTCTACCTAGGGGAGCGTTTGTAGGCGCGATACTGAAATTCCCCCGTTAGGGGGATGGAATCGAGGTAAGAGATATAAGCCTATGACGTAGCAAGAATGGGTTTGCCCTCTCCCTATTCATCGTTGCGCGACGGAATTAATTTTCTTCAAATTGAACACCAAAAATAAATAGAATTAAAAAAAGTGAAGCAGCAAAGAGTGCGTAGTCATATTGCCTCTAAGCCTACGAAAATAATACTTATTGCCCTGCCCCTCAGCGGTATACTATTGGAAAACTCGAGTTTGAAAACCAGAGCAAAAAATAAATCGAATTCCATTACCAATAAATTATCTTAAAATTCCAATAAATATTCTAAAACCAAAAATGTCTTAAAGCCGAACACTTCCCCAGAGGGAGGTAAAATATAACATTATATGAAGTATACCGTTGATTGGTGGACCACGAAAAGTGTGTGTTGACTGTCTATTTTTGGGTGTACCTTTGAGCATTTCCCTAAATAGCAACTGCGATTCCATAAAAACAGCGGCATTGTGCAAACAACTGCACCTAGGACTCGTTGCACGCGGCCATTTTTAAATAAAAGCCTATTGTAATCATAGCTAACTTAACTGTTGGGAGATTGGTTTAGTGGAGAGTACTTAGTTTCCAAAAATAAGTACGCCAGAGCTGCTGCAATGGCACTAGATTCCCTATGGGAAGTTGACAGAATTTCACTCCCGGCAAGGGCCATTGGAACTTGATATTAAGTGTAATCTTAAAAATCCGTGTCATTGACAGTGCTCAAACCATTGCAGGTAATCTGTAATGAATTTTCTTGAAATCTGCGAGTGATTTGTATAATTCGTCCAAAGAATTATATGCTCTGTCGTTAACTGGTTTACTTAAGTGTTGATATCTTCATTAAAATATGGTGGTGCCGACTGAAAAATTATTGAACTTATGGTACAATATGTCAAAGTATTGTACCATATAATTGAAATTATAGCATAACAAAACATCATTTTTTTTTGAAAACCGAAAAATATTATCTTAAACCAGAAGTAAATAGATATCTATTTACTTTTGCTTAAACGTTATCATTGGTGTAGGGTGAACTCTGATTCGGTCATGTGAAATTCCAGTAATGTTGGGTAAAAACCCTCCCGTAATTTTTTTGATTAATCGTGAAAAACGTATTGATTAATGCAGAAGTGGATCATATTACAGCTCCCTAGAAGTACTGGGACCCTATTCTCTAACTACATTTGGATCGTTCCTAATCCAAATGATTTGGATTTGGGTCGATTCATCCCCAAATGACACTAATCGGTATTCTGTAACTCCAAATCCCTTTTCATTTGGTTCAAACCCTATCCATACATTTGGCAAGCCAAATGGCCGGCCAAATCGTCATTTGGATAGCTCCTTTCCCCATTTTCACCCCGTTTGTGGCCGCCATTTTTTTAAGGGGAAAAAATTTGAGAGTGGGTCCCTTTTCGTTGTCATTTTCATATTTTTTAAGGATTTGCACATGTGTTAGTAGAGCGAAGCTGGATTTTAAATATAATATAAAGTAGGTTTCAAGCTTTAATATAAGCCTAATTTCATAATTTTCCACCTTTTCATTGTCCCACAATCTATTTCTAAACTTGGCATTTTTTTAAGGCGGTGAAATTGCGCTAAGCCTTGGCTTACCGTTGATTTTTGGAATTTAATTAAAAATAATTTTTTTTGCCCCTCGTTTTAAGCCCCGTTACTTGTCCATCTCGTAGCGTCGTATTTTTAAAGTTTAGACCTTGAAATGAGTGCTTTGTTTTCCTAAATATTACTTAATTGTATAAAATTTCAATATTATAATTGCGTAAAACGTCCGTATTCGTAAGAATTCAATGTTTTTCGTTGATGGGACGCGCCTTGGATTTGAATTTCGTTCCCTCGAAACTACCCCCTTTAACCGACTGGAGAATTTTTCTTTATCGCCGTCTTTCGGTCGCTTCAGCCCCGAAAACAGCTGTAGTGAGAAATGTTATTTACTAAAAATGTATGAGCTCAGTGTGTTGTTGTGTTTGCATTTTAATGCTTCTAATCGTGGTGGCGTCGAGTTTACGAATAGAACGTGTGTTGCGAAATGAAAATCAAGGGTGGATACTATATGATCTATGCTTTAAAAGGAATTTGACGGCGACAAGTCAAGCAAAACGGTATTAGGCCTTGCCAAAAGTTAGTTGACTGAGCTATAGTGAACCTTCTTTATCACATGTCAATGATATAAGAAATTGACCCTCGGATATCCTGTGATGAGGAGATGGTTATAAAGTTACTAAACTCACTAACTCTCAATTTTGGAGGTAGATACTGTCTACACTGTAAAAAATAATGGTGCATTCTTACACCATATATGCTGTTTTTTTCGGTGCCAAAATTGACACCATTTAAGGTGTACTTCTACACCATTTTTATGATAAATTCACGCCATTTACCAATATTATTTGCAAGTATTATGGAAATATTAGGCATTTATGCACCATTTATAGTGCTTTTTAACATCTTTTTCAGGAAATCTTTTGAACTCTAATATTACTACTTAGTTTAATGGTGTTAAATGTAGGCAAAGTTACGCCACGTATATCACATTACTACACCAAATGAAGTGAAGGTGTTAAATATTTTTTCTATATTTAGCACGACGTTTAAGGTGTAAAACAAAGCCATTAATACACCATTTCAAGTCTCTGATCACTCCATTTCAAAGCCCTATTTACTCCATTTCAAAGCCCTAGCTATTTACTCCATTTCAAAGCCCTAGCTATTTACTCCATTTCAAAGCCCTAGCTATTTACTCCATTTCAAAGCCCTAGCTATTTACTCCATTTCAAAGCCCTATTTACTCCATTTCAAAGCCCTATTTACTCCATTTCAAAGCCCTAGCTATTTACTCCATTTAAAGCTCTATTTACTCCATTTCAAAGCCCAATTTACTCCATTTCAAAGCCCTATTTTCTCCATTTCAAAGCCCTATTTTCTCCATCTCAAAGCCCTATTTACTCCATTTCCAAGCGGCTATTTACTCCATTTCCAAGCGGCTATTTACTCCATTTCCAAGCGGCTATTTACTCCATTTCAAACCCCTATTTACTCCATTTCAAACCCCTATTTACTCCATTTCAATGCCCTATTTACTCCATTTCAATGCCCTATTTACTCCATTTAAAAGCCATATTTAGTCCATTTCACACCTCAATTTACTCCATTTCAAACCCCAATTTACTCCATTTCAAACCCCAATTTACTCCATTTCAAACCCCAATTTACTCCATTTCAAACCCATATTTACACCGTTTCAAACCCATATTTACACCGTTTCAAACCCATATTTACACCGTTTCAAACCCCTATTTTCACCGTTTCAAACCCCTATTTACACCGTTTCAAACCCCTATTTTCACCGTTTCAAACCCATATTTACACCGTTTCAAACCCATATTTACACCGTTTCAAACCCCTATTTACTCCATTTCAAGTCCCCTTTTAACAATTTCAAGCCCCTGTTCACCCCATTCCAAGTTGATTTTACTACGGCAATTAACTGATTGTCTTCCATTCGGCTGAAAAACCCCGCAATTTGGCGGATTTTGGATTCGGTATATTATGATAAAAGTTCCCGATGGAATTACAGTAATTCTCGGGAACACGAAGACTTTATACCCGAGATAATCTGATTATCTAATGAAGATTGAGTGGTTAGGTAAAATGAGCAATAATTCCATGTATTTTTTTTAAATATTAAGCAAAATTTAGAGTTTAGAAGAACGAAATATTTTCAAATCGAAGAAATGTACCTTGATAAAGCGATTAGCAAATTGTTATATTTAAGTCATATGCATTATGTAACACTGTAAAGAAGTTTGAACATAGAATGAGTACCCAAAATCTATTATCTAACGTAACATAGTTCCTATAAAAAACATTTCATTTTTAAACGCTGTCACCGATAAAATGTTTATTATCATTGAAATGGTTTTTCATTTTTAGCATTTATAGGATATGAATATATGCATACGCTTATTATCACGAGGTCAAATGCTTAATTTAGGAACCGTAGGTCTCAAAGACGCCTAAGCCAAACTAACCTATGCCTTTCCTAACCCTAATCTGATCTATAAAACAAGCAATATTTTGGAAAAGGAAGATGCTTATTCTTCAAAATCCTTAATAAATATAGCGTTCTTGTTCAAGGACCTAAAGAAATGGAGCATTTTATAGAACAGGCCCACTTTTATGAAGCTAGATTCCCACTCCACGGAAAAGACGACGGAAACCCAGCAGAAAGGGGTTCAACCGACGGAATTTCCGTTCGTTATGCAAACACATGTGTCGGGCGTAAGTTATGTTCTATTTTTTCGGTCGTGTTCGGCGTTACGCCGGTGTCTCAGCCAATGAAACTATCCCACTGACAACGTCATAAATTTCAAGAGCGCACGCACACGCGAGATCGATTGATAGCCGTCATTTTTTGTGGTTGACCAAGGCTTATCGGAAACATACCACCAAGAAAGAAAAATTAAATTAACGAAAGTAAAAAGAGATAAGATGTTAATAAGGAAAAGTTTACTGAGGAAGCTAGAAAATATCCCTTCTAGTACGATCCAAGCGACAAGGGGACAAAGAGTGTGAAATAGATGTTGAGGAATCAACTCAAATCTGTCACGTGACCAAAAAATATCTACCGCCAAACTGAAAATTCAGTCGTAGTTTGACCGTCTACCGCCGGACGCCAGCGTAAGTTAAAATTTTTACCGTTGGCTGTGTGATTTCCGCCGGTTTTTTTTCGGTCGAGTGGGAATCTAGTTTAATGCCTAAGAAAGAAAGGTGTTGCTTTAAAAAGTAACATGTGCTCTTTATTAATACCGATCTGACTCCATTAGTTGTTACCCAAGAGAGATCATTTGGATAATTGTAACGGCATTAACTTATAGTCGTGTTAATTCGAGCTTAATATAATAGAAAAGCCTTCAACGTGTATATACACAATAGGAAAGGTAGTGAAGTCCCACCGAACACGACAATAATGATCCCAGTAAATGGGGTGAATAGGGGTTTGAAATGGGCAAATAGTGACAAGAAATCGGGTAAATAAAGACTTGAAAAGAGGTGAATAGGGGTTTTGCAATGGTGTAAATAGAGCTTGAAATGGGGTAAATATACACTTGAAATGGGCTAAATTTAGACTTGAAATGGGTTTCATTTAGACTTGAAATGGGCTAAATTTAGACTTGAAATGGGGTAAATATAGATTTGAAATGGGATAAATAAGGACTTGAAATGAGGTAAATAGGAGTTTTCAATGGCGTAAAAAGGTTTAAAATGGGGTAAATATAAGGAATTGAAATGAGGTAAATAGGGGTTTTGCAATAGTGAAAATAGGACAAGAAATGGGGTAAATATAGACTTGAAATGTGGTAAATATAGGCTTGAAATGGGGTAGATATGGAGTTGAAATGGGGTGAATAGGAGTTTCGCAATGGTGTAAATAAGGCTGGAAAAGGGGTAAATAGGGACTTTAAATGGGGTAAATAAGGGTTTTGCAATGGTGTAAATAGGGGTTTTGCAATGGTGTAAATAGGGGTTTGCAATGGTGTAAATAGGTATTTTGCAATAGTGTAAATAGGGCTTGAAATGGGGTAAATATAGACTTGAAATGGTGTAAATATAGATTTGAAATGGGATAAATAAGGACTTGAAATGAGGTAAATAGGAGTTTTCAATGGCGTAAAAAGGTTTAAAATGGGGTAAATATAAGGAATTGAAATGAGGTAAATAGGGGTTTTGCAATAGTGAAAATAGGACAAGAAATGGGGTAAATATAGACTTGAAATGTGGTAAATATAGGCTTGAAATGTGGTAGATATGGAGTTGAAATGGGGTGAATAGGAGTTTCGCAATGGTGTAAATAAGGCTGGAAAAGGGGTAAATAGGGACTTTAAATGGGGTAAATAAGGGTTTTGCAATGGTGTAAATAGGGGTTTTGCAATGGTGTAAATAGGGGTTTTGCAATGGTGTAAATAGGGGTTTTGCAATAGTGTAAATAGGGGTTTTGCAATGGTGTAAATAGGGGTTTTGCAATGGTGTAAATAGGGGTTTGCAATGGTGTAAATAGGGGTTTTGCAATAGTGTAAATAGGGGTTTTGCAATAGTGTAAATAGGGGTTTTGCAATGGTGTAAATAGGGGTTTTGCAATGGTGTAAATAGGGGTTTTGCAATGGTGTAAATAGGGGTTTTGCAATGGTGTAAATAGGGGTTTTGCAATGGTGTAAATAGGGGTTTTGCAATGGTGTAAATAGGGGTTTTGCAATGGTGTAAATAGGGGTTTTGCAATGGTGTAAATAGGGGTTTTGCAATGGTGTAAATAGGGGTTTTGCAATGGTGTAAATAGGGGTTTTGCAATGGTGTAAATAGGGGTTTTGCAATGGTGTAAATAGGGGTTTTGCAATAGTGTAAATAGGGGTTTTGCAATGGTGTAAATAGGGGTTTTGCAATGGTGTAAATAGGGTTTTGCAATGGTGTAAATAGTGGTTTTGCAATGGTGTAAATAAGGCTTGAAAAGGGGTAAATAGCGACTTTAAATGGGGTAAATAGGGGTTTTGCAATGGTGTAAATAGAGGTTTTGTAATGGTGTAAATAGGGGTTTTGCAATGGTGTAAATAGGGGTTTTGCAATGGTGTAAATAGGTATTTTGCAATAGTGTAAATAGGGCTTGAAATGGGGTAAATATAGACTTGAAATGGTGTAAATATGGACTTGAAATGAGGTGAATAGGGGTTTGCAATGGTGTAAATGGGGCTTGAAATGGAGTAAATATAGACTTGGAATGGGCTAATTAAGGACTTAAAATGGGGTAAATAGGGGTTTGCAAAGGTGTATTTTCGTATTATTTTAACACCATTTAATGGTATAATCGAAGGTGTTATTTTAATCCCTTTATGTATAATTTGAGCAACTTTTATCGAATGATGTTTTATGAATCCGTTTTTTGCACCATTCATTTTCGCTAATGGTGTTTGTAAAATATCGCACTATTTTCATACAATTTCAACACATTGTCAAGGTGTCCAAATATTGCGGAATAGATTTTACACCACTACAACACTTTTTAGGTACCTTAATTTAGAGTGAATAACTCCCCAGGTAGCAAATTCACGTCGACACAACGTTTAAACGTAGCATTGAATAAACGTGTGAATTAACGTTTTTAAAACGGTGATCATGTCACCTTGAAACACGGTGTTTACACACGTGTTTATTTTGTCGCAAATACATGAGAAATCTCGTCTATTTCTCGTTTTAAAAACGTATATTATAAAGTAGGTTAACGTGGATAAATCGTGCGTTAAACGGTTCCAATTAGGTTTATTTTTCGGGTTATTTGAATGTGTGTAATAAGTTAATCTAACGTGTCTCAAAAGTTAATTGAACGAGTGTAACAACTTATTCGAACGTGCACAAAAATTTGTTTAATGTGTTTTATAAGTTAGTTGAACCTGTGTATAACGTTGGTTTAACGTGTTTAATAAGTAAATTACACGTGTTTAATAAGTTAATTGAACCTGTGTTTTAAATAAATTGAACGCGTTTAATAAGCCATTTCAAGTGTCAAAGTCGTTAACTGAGGCGTCTAATCAGATATTTGAGCAAGCGAAATAGTTTAATTTTACGTGTGATAAACACGTTAATTAAAAATGTTAAAGACAATAATTGAACGTGTGAAATAAGTTAATTGAACGTGTAACTTTGTTTAATTAAACGTTTATAATAAGTTAATTGAACGTGTGCAATAAGTTAGTTGAACGTGTGTAATAATTAGTTGAACGTGGGTAACTAGTTAATAGCACGTGTGTAATTATTTAACTCGTGTTCTCAAAGTGGATCCGAAACATTGGCAGTATTAGCTTCGGCATTTTCATTTATAGATGCAATCCGAACCAATATCACAGCAATGATAGGACTAATACAAAGCCTAGTTTTCAGTTGTTATGTATAAATTTAGTATAGCTAAATCAAAAGATAACAAGGCTTTTGAAATATTAAAATTAAACGATTTTCTTGGAGTTTTGAAACGAAACATAGCTTTATAGCTCTTCAACTACTAAAAGAATCGTAATGCCGAAACATATTTACCATATTTTCATTTTTATTTAGCAAAACGAAAAAATTACAGTTTTGTAAGAGTCCTATTCACGCCAATACAAGGGAAAAAAGCTATAAGGGAGTATTAACCGAGGAGTAGAAACTGAAAACTTCTTATAATAATAAAAATTTATAGCTCAGGCCTATGCATTACATGTCAACAGTTTTTTAAATAAGCTCTAATTCCTACTAGGGCTTTTGTTGTTGATTATGAAAAACCAACCGTCTCTATCCTAAACCGACTTCTCAACAATGTCATAAGTCCCTAACTAACTTTGAATAGAGTTCCCATGATTAGTATTTCAATGGGAAAACGTCTTAATTACTCGCTTCATATTAACTATGAAATGCGTACAGTTCCAACTTCATTACTCGTTCTATATATATTTGACGGATGTCTTTCCGATGAAAGAGGTTTTTCTTAAATAATTAGGGTTATATGAATTATATAAATTATTTTAATCGTCACTATTTTACCTTAATTATAGTTAAGTCGATTTAAGAAACTTTATTCCTAAAATCATTTTAAACATAGCTATTTTTAATGTTTGACTTCTAGTGAACACCTTTTTAAGAATTTTTGTAAATTTAGGGTATATAAGGAGATTGATTCCTTGATAGGCTGATAAGAAAAAATGCAATTGCGTGAACCTTTGGCGAAAGCCCTGCCATCGGGGGCTAGACGTTTCTCGTAACCATAGACGCTCGCCTCGTACATTTTAACCCTAACGACAAGTTAATGTTGCAGATTGGTGTCTATGCGGTATAGACGAAAGACCAGCTCAAGGTGGTGTTTGAAGACAATAAGAACTGACTGATGTGTATGTGGTATTTTACACGTCCAGTAAAATACCTCCGTGACGTCATCGAAACTCGGAGAGGTGATAACGATTGATTATAGCTTTTTGTGACGCAAGACATGTACGAAATATCAACGTTTCCGAAACGTACAGTAATAATGCAAAATTAAGGGTCATTTAAAACCATTTTCACACGTGTTGTGAACGAACTTCTTATAAAGACTTGAAAATAAAGCTTTTGAATAATGTATTTACAACTTTCTCGAAACTTAAATCAAAACGCAAAACTAACAGTCCACTTATCACCATTTCGAAACGTGATTTTAACCTAAAATAAACGTATTAGTTATCACTTTGTATAATCGTTTTAACAACGTTGCCCAAATATACAGTAATAACGCTAAACTAACGGTCAATTGAACACTATTCTCAAACGTGTTACGAACGTAACATATAGTCCTGAAATAAACGCTCTTGTATAAACGTTTTAACAGCGTTGCCAAAACATACAGTAATAACGCTAAACTAACGGTCAATTGAACACTATTCTCAAACGTGTTACGAACGTATCATATAGTCCTGAAATAAACGCTCTTGTATAAACGTTTTAACACCGTTGCCAAAACATACAGTAATAACGCTAAACTAACGGTCAATTGAACACCATTCCCAAACGTGTTGCAAACGAAACATGTAGACTTGAAATAAACGCTTTAGTTATCACTTTCTATAAACGTGATAACAACGTTGCCGAAACATAGAGTAATAACGCTAAACTAACAGCCAACTGAACACTATTCTCAAACGTGTTGCAAACGTAACATGTAGACCTGAAATAAACGCTTTAGTTTCACTTTCTATGAACGTGATAACAACGTTTCCGAAACATATACAGTAATAACGCTAAACTAACGGCCAATTGAAAACCATTCCCAAACGTGTTGCAAACGAAACATGTAGACTTGAAATAAACGCTTTAGTTATCACTTTCTATAAACGTGATAACAACGTTGCCGAAACATACAGTAATAACGCTAAACTAACGGCCAGTTGAACACCATTCCCAAACGCGTTGCAAACGAAACATGTAGACCTGAAATAAACGCTTTAATTATCACTTTGTAAAAACGTGTTATTGACGTCAAGAAAATCCTAAACATCTTGAGGTAACTTATGTGCCAAAAATAAACGTTTTTCTTACGTGTGAAGTACACGTGAAACGTTTTCAAAACATTGGCACCAAAAATCTACTTTAAATCAACGTTAATTTGCTACCTGGGTCCAATTTCACGTTATTTCACCATCTTTTAAATGAGTCTTGCTCACCTTTTCGAGGATGAGGTTTCTTCAGTCGTTTCTTACACCTTCTATTTAAGCAAAAGGTGTTTAAAAGATAACTCCATTTTCACATTATTTCAACATCTTTTTAAGGGCCTGCGAAGGTGTTATTTTATATCAATTGCGCACCTTTCCGAGGATGAGGTTTTTTCCGCCCTTATTTACACCTTCTATTTAAGCCAATGGTGTTAAAAACATAACTCTATTTTCACATTATTTGAACACCTTTTATATAGGCCTTGCGAAGGTGTTATTTTATATCGTTTGGGTATCATTTGTGCGCCTTTTAATGAATGAGGCTTTTTCAACCCTTTTTCACACCGTTTATTTAAGCGAATGGTGTTTAAAAAATGTCGCACTAATTCTATGCCATTTGAGCACCATTTAATGGGGTATTCAATGGGGTTATTTTATATAATTAAGGTATAATTTGCACACCTTTTAAAGAATTATGCTTTATAAACCCATTTCTACACCATTCGTTTAAGCTAATGGTGTTTTTAAAATATCGAACCATTTTCGTACTATTTCCGCACCTTGTCAAGGTGCACAAATCGTGCACATTGTTTTAACACCATTATGGCACTATTTAGACACCACAATTTTTTACAGTGTAGTGACACTTAAAGTAACGATTTAATCTTATAAACAGACTATCATCATAAGCAGATATCGTAAATTAACCGATGTTGATATCAAAGCTTAATTGAAATACCAATGCCAATTTTTTTATCTACTGAAAGAGATATCAAGAGATATCTACTTATATTCCATTAGTGAGCTCCCTGATTCCATTCAAATTTCTCTCGCAACATTTCAAATTAACGAATAGAAATGTGCCAATGACCTTCAAAAATTGCTATTTTGGTCACCGTTACCAATCACAGATAGATTTGCGTCCTTCAGTAGTGTTTATTACGCTTGTGAAATGGTAAGCGAAATCTGTGATTAAAGTTTAAAATAGGCATGGACAAAAAGTGCTTTAGTCATATCAACTAGATTACCGAATATCTAAATTTGACCAAAATTAACAAAATATTCTCTTCATGATTAAAAATCTTGTTTGAAGCAGCAAGCCATCTAATCCTTATTTACATTCTTTTGAAAAAAGAAGGTTGATACCTCTTTCAGTAGATGATTGATTGATATTTCAGTTTCATTGAGTTTAAAAAAAAGTTGGTTCCACCATTGGTTAATATACAATATTTTTTACTAAATTAAAAAAAAAAACTGATTCAAAACTTTATTAGTTTTGAAACGAGTTAAATTCTAATATTAAACATATGTACTAGTTAATTCCTCGTAGGTAATTAATTTATTGCCTTAGTGAAATTAATTATGAATTTTATATACACAAAATAAATGTTTACTTTCAAAATTTAAATGTAAAATGTGTGCATTATTTCCTAATTAATAAAAGATATCCACCTATTTTTCATTCAAATTATTTTCTCAATTAATATTAATTAGGCCTAATAAGCTTAAACTGTCAAATTAAGAGGTTTCTTAATTTTACAAAATTATTACAATCTAACATGCAAAAATCCAAGGCTTAAAAACATTTTACTTTTATATTAAACGCCGCAAAAGAATTGACCAATAAACAGTAAGTTAAATTACGTAATGAAAGATGAAGTGACGTACATTTGGTTTGGATAAAGATTTGGCGCGAGATCCAAATGTCGATTTGGATTTGGGTTAGAGAATACGGTTTTAAGCGCCCTATCCAAATGGAGCCAATCCAAACGTTTAGACTTGGATCATCATCCAAATAATTTAGATTTTTAGAGAATAGGGTCCCAGGACGATATAACATCGCCGTGCATCAGCATTGTCTCCTAGCACTGAAGAGAAATGGGTATATGCGAAACGCAGCGGCGAATTTGTGAACTAAACCATAGGAATTATTTTGGCGCGAAAGTAATTTTTAATAAGCGGGCGAAGCAAACGGAAGTAAGTGGTAGACTGGTAGCCAATGAGGAAAGGTTTGAGAGAGAAGAGCGCGGAAGGAGACAAGTTGTTCCATACAAAGTGTTGGGTTGTGAATTTAATAGTAGAAGTCCACTTTATTTTTCCGATTTTAAAAATTAATTGGCGGTCTATAGGTATTTTTTAAACGCTTGTGTTGAAAAGGAAATTAATATAAATTCAAATGATCAAAATAGCCTTCATCATGCTAGAATATTTCTAATGTATCCCTAGTACAGTACAGCACTGAGCTAAGCTTCCACCGATCGATTTAAAGGTTAGCGGGGATAGTTGGACCGATTTATTACTAATTAAAGGTTATGTGCGTCGACATAGAAATTTGTTTTCCTTTTTTAAGTGTGACAAATTTTTTCAATGCTTTAACGTTTTCCGTTTGCGAAAGATTTTGGCCAATATTTTTCAGTTTTACAAAAAGTTTTTTAAGTTTCTTACGGTTCACTGCTTTTATGCCTTTTAATATCACATAGATCGTGTTCAGATGTCTCTTTAATGAGGGCATGCAACCATTGCAAATAGTTACATTGATCCTAGCATAAGCCATTCTAAATAAAAATTATAACGCGATAATAAGCTTCACACTAATCACGACACTGACGGCGGTCTGACAGCCATTATCATCAACCGGAACTTCCGTAGGTTAACCTAACTCAAGATCCGGGTTAATGGGAAAACTATACTTGTAAAACTGAGCTATAGATGGCGGGCTTGGATGTCTTGGAAGAAAACGCTGTTTACAAAAGCATAACCTACGTCCAGTACTTATAGGGAGCTGTAATATGATTCACTTATGATTACAATCCGTTATCAATTCTCGTGGGGAAACAAAATCCGAAGCACCCACTTTTCCCATTTTTAGAAGCATTTAATTTAACGGTAAGCAAAATTTTATAAAGAAGCATCGAGAGATATTTGTCCGTTGTTCGCCACGTTCGCATTAAGCGAATCAAATCAAAGAAAAAAAGTATTTTCGCTATTATTTTTAAATCACTGTTTTCTTTTAAAAATTTTAATGCAAGCTTTAAGCGCAAATTTCTACAGTTAGAAGAAATTTTAGCGATGTCTTTTCCAAGAAGAGGGTTTCTGAGAATAGCATCAACCGTATTTTGAAACCATAAAATAAGCTGATTTCTGCAATAAAACTTCACTATAGAAACGAGAAAACAGGGAATAGAAACACTACTACTTGAAAATATAGTTCTTGACACGCCCCTACAAGTAAATTGCACATCCCTTTAATAAGCAAGTCAGATTTATTTCTATTTTCAGGTCTGGCTCGTTCTTTTATTGCTATTACTAACTTGCATCTTATTCTTCACGTTTATTGGGCATAACGCAAACCCGATACCAAAGATAGAAAATTTATTGAGTAAAGCATTTATGGTGTTTATGGCGCCCCTTTTTAATACAAGTGAGTTGTTCATTTTTCACCTTTCATATGAATTTTTAAACATAAATTATTATAATTTTTTGAGGTTGTCTGGAGTTTGAGAGGGAAGGCAAAAGACTAGTCAACGAGTTATAATAACCTTTGGGAAACTGCGTTCACGTTTCATATGTTTGGCGCTCTCGGCTGTATTTTTTTCCTTTTTAATTGTCAATAAACCAGGAGACTACATTAAATCGTTTCAAGATTTTGATAGATTTCCCAAATTAATTCCTTAATAGAGAAAGGCACGGGTTTGCCTGACTGTCTAGAGGTAGAAAATTTTGTATTTATTCATATCGGTTTAAACATACATTAGTCATACGAAACATGCGAAGAAACTAGCAAGCATTTGGGTACTTTTCAAATTTTTGAACAATATATACATAAAACTTACTGTTTATGCAGATGAGCAAAATACCAGGGATTTTTGGAATTTTGAGCAAAGTCCGAAGCAATCCAGTGGAATCAGAATTGCCGTATGATGTTTTCGTATCGAATGACACTACTGTATATCGAAGGTTTTAAGACGAAGCGATTTGTTTATGATTACCGAACATTCTAGTGGTACAAAGATTTTGCATGATCGGTATAATTCACAACTACCTTGTGGATTTCAAATTACACCTCTAAATGATTTTGGGATGTTTTTCTCTTTTGTTGTCAATAAATATTTGCCTTTAGATATAAAAGAAAATTTAACATATTTGTGAGTATATGGTGTATTTAAGTTAGACTACAGTGTAACCTTTATGTTCATGAGTGTTAGTACTTTGAAACTTTCTACACATTAAAATGCAATGCTTTAATCTTTTTTATATGCAGATCAATCAATCTGATTGAAAATGGTCTCATGGCACATGATGTTGACAGGCACTCGGCAAACTTCGAACGTTGTCTCCAAAAATGGGATGAAGAGAAAATTATCCAAATCGATTTGAGTAAATTCCATGGAGTGTTTATTTTTTACTTCAGTGGTTTGTTTTGTGCTATTATTTACTTCCTGAGAAAAGAAACAAGAATATATTTCTTCAATAACATTCGTCAGGATCAGAGTGAGAAGAATCAAGGAGTGTTTTGAAACTGGTCGTGGAACCAGTTCAGTCAAATGAATTTATTAAGAACTGGTCAATGTCCTCTTACGCACTAAATGTGTGCCTGGTTATTTATATTAATTTATGTTGTACTAAATAGTTTGTTGGGCCGGTTTTCATTAACTATTACTAATCTGTCACCATCGAGCAATATTTGAAGAGACCTAGCTTCGATGAAATGCACTTTCTAGGAAACTATTTGTGTCAATCCTATAAAGGTTAGGTTTGAATTTTGATGGCGAGTGGTGCATTTCTAGTAAAAAAAGCAATATTAAAATTAAATCAACTTAACATCCCAGAAACAATGATACGCTAATCGGCAAAAAAACTCAATTATATTCTTAATATAAATAAAATTCAAAAATATTTAATATCTTTCTTTAAAATATAAACTTTAGCAGCAAAATTGTATTGTTTGTGAAGCGTTAAAAATATCGTCGTAAAAATTGTTCGTTGTTTACTATATTGATATATTGATATATTGATTACTTTCGAATTATCTAAGTCATCCTTTCATTTCAACATTTCGCATAAACCTAATTTGCGTGGAGTAAGTTGCGTTTGGTCAGGTAGTTAAGCAACTTAGTTGAAGAAATATTTTCAAGTTTGAAAACTTTCATCGATTAGCAATTTAGCATTCCCGGTTGGCAAAATGTTAAAGACAATTCAGAGTTAAAAAAACATAATGCTAAGTTTTTGTTTCTAATATGAGTCGTCAGGCCAGTTTTGGTCAATTTTCCCGCGCATTTTCAATTATTGGGCAATGTTTCAACGTAGTTAAACAATCCACTTTTCCTAGTCACCCTTTGTTTATTAATATTTTCTGAAGTGATTCAGACGAGTCTAACATCTTATTTGGATATGGTCTGAATGATTCAATGAAAGTAATTGCGGTAATATCAGAAGTAGGATGAGGAAAAGAAGTTTGGAGGAAACCCAATTCCTAAGTAAATGTATATACTGGAAAAGACATCGACATTTGCCCCCCTGTTGGCGGCTTCTGAATTTCCCTTCGATAATATGTGACGCTCCGAGCGGAATATGGCCCAACTAAATGAGGGAGGATAGATAGGTCATCCCCAGAGTCCCCACAGAAGAGGCGGGGATAAAATATTTAGGTGGAGGGGAAGGGGCAGTCAAAAATTTTGGAGATTGATAAATTTTTTCTCCTCGTAATTTCTTCACTATAGTGCCAGGATCTATTTCCAAGACTACAGCTTTTTACTTCTAGTTAACGATGAAAGTTGTTCTAGAATTTTTTACTATTGTTACTTTTGTAAATATTAGAGGAAGTGGTTGTTTGTTTGTTTCAAAGTTTCTTCTTTATCCACAGTCACAATTAGTTACTAAACTTGGCCAGGTTGGGTCGGCGACCAATGGCTTTAAGCATGTTAACAGTGTCCTATTATGTAGCGGTAACATTAAAGTTGTATGATTAAGCCCGAAAACTTTCAAAGTTTTACTAAAATTATAAGCTTTAAAAAACTTATATTCTTTCTAAACCCAAGTATTATTTCTTTTTATTAAAAAACATATTGGTTTTTTTTATCAAAGATAGACGTAATAAATGTTTCAATAAAGGCTACAGAAAACAAGTTGGGAAACCAAAATAAACCTCTCCGAGCCGAGACGAATTTGCTTTCTAAACGCAGGTCCACCAGCCAATGAGAAAAACCGGAAACACATAGTTCAAATTGGCGAAATATTGCCAAGGTCTTTAGCAAAGGCTTAAGCGTTTAACAATTTCCTTTGTATCCTCAATAATTCTAATGAGGACCTAAAATATATCACTGAAGGTGTATTTAACTTTCGGCTCACTCTGAACCGTTAACACCTCCTATAAGAGGAGGCGAAACAAGGTCATTTCTAGTTTAAATCTAGGGTATCTTATACCACAGACCCAATCCAAAGAAGATACACGCCACAGGAATGGAAAGTGTAGCTTCCTCTAGTGTAAATTTTTGTCTCTTCCCTCCTAGAACGCTACAAAGGCAGGCTCGGTTGACCGAGGTATTTCCGGCTACATTGAAATTGCATAGACCGGAAGTTCCTTGGTCAACCCAACCCCGAGACATACCTTCCATTCCTGAGGCTGGAGCGTATATTTTCTTTGCCCAATCGTTTCAACACTTGTGGATAGATGAAGAATTAACATCCATATTATCTAATGAATATAAAAAATACGTTTACACTACATTTATATAAATGTAGTAAAGCTGAATTAAAAAGTAAACACCAAATTTGAAATGTTAATATCAAAAGATGTTCTTGGAATATAAAGATGAAACAGAGCTTTATAGCTACACAACTACTTAAAGAATCGTAATTCCGAAAAATATTTAGAATATTTCCATTTAATATTCTGCGACAAGGAAATGTTATCGTTTTGTAAGAAATCTTATCATCCTACTCGCTATATTTATTAAGATATGCGTGTAGTGTTTCGATTCGGATGCAATCTTCATTACTCGTTCTATATAAACTCTCACTTCTGTCATTACATAGAAATAAGTTTATCTTAAATAATTAATTAAATATAAATGAAATTAATTGTTTTAATCGCCAGTAAATAACTTTAAAAATAGTTAAATCGTTTAAAATAAAGTTGTTCCTATTATCTTTCGAAACTTTGCTAATATTGACGTTTAAAGTGAAGGGTACCCCTCTTGCCCGCTTTCTTCAAATTTTGGGGTATATTTACGATTCGTTTCCATTATAATAATAGATAAAAACGCATTCGCGTGAACCGATGGTGGAAGCCCTGCCATTGGGAGGCTAGACGTTTCTCGTAACCCTAGCCGATCTCCGCGTATATCTTGAAACCAAAAATAACGATGTAGAAGAAGCCGGAATGGACAAAGACCTGAAGATGGTGGTGCATAGCAGCTGGTGTCAATGTGGGATTGACGAAGAACAGAAGATGGTGGTGCTTACGAGCCAGCAAGTACAGGCTAGTGTCCATGTGGGATGGACAAAGACTAGCTAATTGTGGTCCTTAGAAGCCAGTTAGTAAAGACTGGTGTTGGTAGATGAATGGCCAAATTTCCGTGAACTGCGAACGCGTTCCGGAAATCGGGTATTTGTTTGCTCAGATTTGTAAACTGCGAACGCGGTCACGTAAGGTCTGAGAGACAGACAGACACACAGACAGACACGGCCGGTGTAATACCTCTCCGTGACATACGTCACTCGGAGAGGTAACAAGTTGGGAAAGCCAAAATATTACCTCTCCGAGTGGAGATGACTATCACTACCCCTTAAACAACCTAAATATATGCATCTATCGCTTCTTTTAATTCTTTGCAAGTGCAGGAATTCAATTCTAATATAGTCAATTGTTCAAGCCCTTTCAATATCCTCAATTGCTGTGGAAACTCTACTCTCTCACTATACCTCAACCGCATTCTTAGTCTACCAGTATGATTTGTAACATTTGTCCATATCAAAGCTGAATTATACCTCGCCACACAAAAAGCAAATGTCCCCAAAACATGGAAGCCACAACCCAATCACACATAAGCTAGGCTCCCACTTAACCAAAATAATTATTAAACAGTTAAATACTCACAAAGATTGGCAAAATCAATCTCCTTCAGTAATACGTACCGCTTAAATATATTATTTTCCGAACAAAATTAATCGAGCAAATTTAACGCTTAACTTCTTCTCTTGAAATTCTATCAAAGAGTGATTCAACTGTTTAAAAAAGGTTTTTTTCGCAAATAGGGCGCTATCATATCAACCGCAATTCCGTCATATTTAAAAAATATACATTGCCAACAACCTTTTTAGACACAATAGTGGAAGTTTTAGCCTCATTTAAAACATGTAAAACATTATCTCATCTACAAATAGCATACACATGTCTTTTTTACCAATACCTAGCCGTTTGGTTTTTTCTAAAGCAATCTAAGCACCAAAATTTTTTTTGATACAAAATAAATGTTCTATATTCTTCATTTTTGAAAATATATTTTTAAGCGTTTATAATGATTACTCTCTACACCTACACTAACCTTACACAAACAAGGAGTATAAATCCACTAGTGGAAGCGGTGTTTTTATTGAAAATATATATTTTTAAACGTTTACCATGATTACGCTCTACAGCTACACTAATCTTACACAAACAAGGAGTACTATAAACCCACTACTGGAAGCGGTATTTTTATTCAAACGTAAAACAATTTCGCTTAAGTTAATCATCTCTAGGCATCGTTAAAAATGTCTCTATCACTCCTAGGTAACTGTATGCACAGGATTTTACGACATTGTAACTCAAATTCATCTGATTATATTTTAACAAGGTTAAATCTAACTGGGAGTGAGATGAAAGGAGCAGAAGCTTATCTGTCTTAGGAAATATGAAATTTTATCTTAACAGTTCGTTAAATCATAAGTTTATAACGAAAAAACGCGGAAGGGGAAAACGAGCAGACAACAGCGATTTTTGGGGGTAGAAGGTTAAGAGCGCCATCTGTCGTCCGTGCCAAAGTTGAACTTCCTCTCGAAATGCAATGAGAAAGTGGATAAAATAATGCCATCAGCTATTTAACTGCGTCGATATATTTAACGACTTGACCCATGACATGCGCGTAACACTGGCTTTTATGAATCCTATTTATTGTTGGATGCTAGGAAACTTGGTAGACGTAACAGTCTGTACTAGTACCCAAGCATCCTTCAATAAACGCCTGGCAACATTGTGGTACGCATGGTACAACTAAAAAATAGGATGTGTATTTATCTTTCGACTCACTCCAAGCCTTTAAGCCCTCATTACAGAGGATTTGAAACACTATCGTAATTCCTAGTGTCTCGAATCTCTACGTTCCTGTCCATTATGAACAGTGCTGAGAGAATGATACATCAGAAAGAGCCATTCAAATCGAATTGCCGAAAATATTATCCATATTTTCATTTCATATAACAGAGAAAACAAATTATTATGGTTCTGAGAGGAGCTTCCCATTTTGGTTGTTGTTCTCAAAAATATATCGCAATGCACGGGCCTCGATAGATATAGGAGGCAATGAAGGAAATATATCACAACGCACGGGCCTTGTTGGATATAGGAGGCAAAGAAGGAAATATATCACAATGCCTGGGCCTTGATAGATACAGGAGGCAATGTAGGAAATATAACGCAATGCACGGGCCTAAATAGATATAAGAGGCAATGTAGGAAATATAACGCAATGCACGGGCCTTGATAGATATTGGAGGCAATGATTTAACGACTTCGGTACTTGGGTTTATCTTTAATATTTAAATAAATATAATTATTTTTAATTATTTTAATCGCCAGTAAATAACTTTAAAAATAGTTAAATCGTTTAAAATAAAGTTGTTCCTATTATCTTTCGAAACTTTGCTAATATTGACGTTTAAAGTGAAGGGTACCCCTCTTGCCCGCTTTTTTCAAATTTTGGGGTATATATACGATTCGTTTCCAGTATAATGATAGATAAAAACGCATTCGCGTGAACCGATGGTGGAAGCCCTGCCATTGGGAGGCTAGACGTTTCTCGTAACCCTAGCCGATCGCCGCGTATGTCTTCAAACCAAACGATGACGAAGGAAAAGATTCCAGAATGGACTGAGTGGCGTCCATGTGGAATGGACAAAGACCTGAAGATGGTGATGCATAGAAGCTGGTGTCAATGTGGAATTGACGAAGAACAGAAGATGGTGGTGCATAGAAGCTGGTGTCAATGTGGAATTGACGAAGAACAGAAGATGGTGGTGCTTGGAAGCTAGCAAGTACAGACTAGTGTCCATGTCGAGTGGACGAAAACCAAAGCTGGTGGTGTTGGAACTCAAGTAGAATAGCCAGCACAATTTTCCAAATTTCCGTGAACTGTCAATGCAGTCCGGAAATTGGGAACACGTTTGCTCCGATACGCAAACTGCGAACGCGGTCACGTGGGGTGTGACAGACAGACACACACACAGACACACCCCCACGTCCAGTGTAATACCTCTCCGTGACATACGTCACTCGGAGAGGTATAAATAATTATTGATGCCTTTAAGCTTTGAGTCCTGTCAAAATATTACCGAGTAAATAACTTGGGAAATAATGGAAAAAGTATTTCAACACAGTTTATTCGGTCACGGGAACGATTGAAAGCGACACACGAAAGGTGGAACTCGGAAATACTTTCTTTTGTTTTAAACTTTAAACGTTGTTCAAAAACAACGCTACACACGAATGACTGTTAATGATTTTTTCAATTTGTCACTCAAGTCTTAGTAATAATTTTTAATATAACAAACATTTTGTATTATCAGAAGTAAATAGAGTATCAACAAGAAGTTAATATCTCCCCGGCATGGGCGCGTTATGAAAGTTGAGATTCCCGCTCCTATCCCGCGGCAGCGCACAAATGGCGTAGCACCTAGCGAACCACTTGACATGTACCTAACGTTTCTAGTGTCGCGCCGCTCAGACAAAGTAGTGCGGGTTGTTGAAGGTTTAATCGACGCGCATGCGTTCTAAATGTAATTTCAATCAGCAGTCTGCTGTGAGACTGTGACAGTATTTTTTTTTTTTTTGCTCCAGTTTAGTTGCCGAGCTAGGGCTTAAGTAGTTAGCCTTACAGCGCCAAATTTTTTGGGAAAGCTAGAGATTGAGGGACTTTTTGAGTGCCAATTTAAATTGCGCCAGAGATGTGAGGGAGACCACTTCAGGAGGTAGGGAGTTCCAAATGGGAATAGTTCGTCTAAAGAAGGAGTGTTTCAGGGGGTCTTTACGAGATGGTGGAAGGAAAAGTTGGCGTGGGTGTCCGCGGGTGTTGTGAGAGTGATGAGGGTATGTAAAATAATTTTGCCCGGGAGTATTAAGGACCCGGAAGAGACTTACAAGGTCTATGTACGTCCGCCTAGTTGACAGGGGAGACCACCCTAGCGCTGTTTGTCGAGATTGACGAGGTAGGTGACAAAGGGATTTGGAAAGTTTAGACGCACGACCCTGGACACTATCGAGTAAATTAATATCTCGGATCAAGGAGGGGTTCCAGAGCTGGCTACCAAATTCAAGTAGGGGTCGTACATAGCAATTGAATAAGCGCGTAAGAAGTTGGTGGGGTAGTCTGCGAAAGTTAGCTTTAATGGTCGCGAGAAGGCCTTTAGCACGGCTGCAGGTTCGCTTTATATGAGAGTGTGGTTTGAGGTTGTATGTCACCTGAATCCCTAGATCCCGACATTCATGGACTCTATTGATATTAGTGCCACCAAGGTAATAAGGAGAGGGTAAATCGATATCTGGTTTGGTATGGTGGATAGTGAGTAACAATGACTTCTGACTATTAAATAAGAGGCCATTCCGCGAGGTCCAAGTTTCTAGCTTGCTAAGGTCAGATTGAAGACTACGAATATCGTCGTATGATTTAATTACCCGAAAGATTTTAAGATCATCCGCGAAAAGGCACAACTGTGAGGATAATTGAGATGGTAGATCATTAATGTACAATAAGAACAATATGGGTCCTAGAACGCTACCTTGGGGGACGCCACTAGCTACTGGGAGGGACTTGCTAAGAGAGTCACCAACGCGCACAGATTGGATGCGATCTAGTAAGTACGAGTTAATCCACCTGTATATATTATTGTTAAGACCAAAAGCTCTGAGCTTGGCCAACAACCGTTTATGGGGAACCGAATCGAAGGCTTTTGCGATATCCAGATATATGACATCGACTTGATGACCCTCATCGTAGGCCAATAGCCAGGTGGAAAAAGCCGTAAGCAGGTTTGACTCCACAGATCGATTATTGAGGAAGCCATGTTGATACTCGCTTAGGTAGGGCGTGACAAACTGAAGGAGAGGCAAACGAATACACTTTTCAAGGACCTTACAGACTGTTGAAGTTAAACTAATGGGCCTATAGTTGTGGGCGTCACTTTTGCTACCCTTGCCCTTGTATATGGGGGTTACGTGCGCAACACGCCATTCGGATGGTAGAGCGCCTTCAGTAAGGGATGTTGTAAAAAGGGTTAAAAGAGGGATAGCTAGCGAGGATGAGCAATGGTTCAGAATACGGTTCGGTATCCCGTCAGGACCAGAGGCGCTTTTTATGTCAAGTTTACGGAGGATGAGTTTTAGATCGGCTAATGTAGGGAGAAAATCAGGCATTTGGGCTGGAAGGCTATTAGGTAAGTCAGCTAGGTCCGGAGGGTTCGAGTTAAAGTTTTTAGAGAGGGTTTCATTGAGGCAGTTTGCCATTTCTTCATCAGAGTCTGTGGGTGTGCCGTTGTTCAACCGGATATTGAGGCGCGAAGGCAGGCAACGTAATTGATGACGGATGAAGCGGTAGAAAGCCCGTGGGTTTGTCTTGATTGTTGACAACTTGCGCGCTTGGGTCCTGGAAACAGCCTTACGGAGAAGAGATTTGACTAGACCCACTTGGGATTTATACAATGGTTGAAGGCGGTCATGGGTGAGGCTGTCTTTAGAAGCGATAGCTCGACGGAGTTTCTTCCACAGACGTTCTTTTTTCCGTATGGCGCGTTTAGTAGAAAGCGGTATCCAAGGTCGGGAAGTGCGAGAGGCCAGGTGATCGTAGAGTGGTACAGCTTCTGAGATGCAAGTGAAGAGCGTAGTTTTGACGAAAGTCCACGCCTGTTCAATCGGAAGCCGAGATAGGGGAGACCAGTCGGAGGTGAAGAGTATGGTGTTGGGTTTGACGTAGTCACCTCGACTATAGTCAAAGTCATGTGAAAATTTGAGTGGTGAAGATTGGTTACCAACTAATGGGTACACGGCGCATATTGTTATGTGATCACTACTACCAACTGGGGCTAATGCGGTGATGGTGGGATTGACGTTGGCTTTTGTTAGGACTAGATCGAGTGTATTATGGGATAAAGTGTGGCACTGGCTGAATCTGGTCGGGAACGTGACGTGTTGGGTCAATGCTGCTGAGTGTAGAAGATTGAGAAATTCATTGTGGAGAGGGGACGAACCCGGGTTTGGCGTTGCGGTATGCCAACAGATGGCGGGGAGGTTAAAGTCACCTGTGATGATGATTTCCGTGCGATGATCTGAGATTAACCGTATATCGTGAAGAAGCTTGTCTGATTCCATTTTAGGGGAATTTGGTGCGCGATAAATGCAGCCAAGAGTGACCCAAGAGCTTGAGGATCGAGGCTTGAGATCAATCCATAATGACTCGGAGTATGTGGTAGAAACTGGTGTTACGTGATATACGATGGAGTCTTTAATATAAATGATAACGCCTCCACTCACTTGACCTGGACGGTCCTGGCGGAGTAAAGTGTACCCAGGAAGGTTATAAATAGCGTCGTCATGAGAGGATAATGCCCAGGTCTCTGTTATACAAATGCAATCGGCATTCCAAGTAGGTGATAATGAGGTTAGTTCTGCGCGCTTACCGTACAGATGCTGGGCGTTGAACAGTATAACAGTGAGACCTGGCGCAGCCACTAGTTTTTTTGAGCAGAGGACATTGTAGGGTGGTGCTGGGTAGGGCAGACTGTGATATTGTTAGGAGCAGAGAGAATTTGGGTTGGCGCGATGAGAGACGGTGCGTGGCTATTTGTGGAGGAGACACTTGGGTGAGAAGACGGGAGAGTAACGATTTCGCCTTGCCGGATGACAAGTCCCACTTCTCCATTGGCCCTACGGGCTTTAAGTTCCGCCAGTAGGCGACGATGAGTGTCCCGTTGAAGGGGAGAGCGGTCTGGTGCCACAGGAAAATTAAACTCATTTTGGCGACGCCAAAAGTTTATACTTGAAGTGAAGTATTGGCGGTGAGACACCGACTCAAAGGTGAGTCTAAGAGGACGACTGCTACCAGGATGAAAGGCGCCTAGTCGCCTGAGAGTGATGGAGTCGCATTGCATTGGAGTGAAGTCGAGATCACGAAGAATAGCGATGGCGAAGTGACGATCATCGTGGGAGTTATTATAATCAGGGACATGAAACATAATGGCGTTACGTTTTCGGTATGAAATGTCTGACACCGTTGGTAGAGGTTGGGGAGTGGATGAAGGATTATTGGAATAACCAGACTGTTGCTGGTTGGGTTGAGATGGTTGGTTTGAGATGTGCGATGGCGGAACGTTGGTACAGAGTGACTGTTGTTGGTTAGCTTGAGGAGGTGAGTTTGAGGTAGCTGCAGCCATTTGTACAGGTTGGATAGTAGAGTTTATATAGAGAGACTGCCGACGGGTGGCAGTATTAGGTGGAGGTTGAGATTGTAGAACGGCGAAGGATTGAGGGCTATGGGTGGGACTAGAATGTTGCCGTATAGAGTGGAGAGGTTGACCACCCATGTCTGGAGGGCAAGTATTCGCTGTATTTTGAAGCACTGGAGGCTGGTGAAAGGCTGATTTCATATTTTGTATTTCATCGTAGTGGTCGTCAAGTTGGGTAGCCATTATAGAGTGAAATGATTTGAGAGCCTCAATTTCAACCGAGAGAGGCTGGGTGGAAGTCTTCAATGATTGCAGTTCCTCAAGAGTGTTGCGAAGATGGTTTTCAATTGTGGCAAAGTCTTTCTTAATGGTAGACTGTAGTTTGTTAAATTCAGTTTGAAATTCAGTCGGAATTTGCAGGTTGGTGGAATGAAGAAGCAAGTTCTCAACATTGGAGAGCCTATCTGAAAGTTTTTGGTAGGACGATTCCAGGGTAATGTAATCCAACCTGGTGGGGAGGTCGCTAGGGAGGCCTTTAAGGCCACCTTCATGCATTGGGGCGAGAGAGGAGATATGTTGCTTGGTAGACATGAGGTCTTGGGATAGTGTAGAGAGAGTCTTCATCACTGTCGGACCATGGCGAATACAGGCTGGGCAGAAAAATATCAAGTTCTCACAGGGATTGTTCATATGAAATTCATACTGAGCTGATGAGATATTAACACAGCCAATGTGACACCAGCCCTGACAGATATCACATTGGAAAGATTCGTGGCACTCGGCAACAGATTGAATACACACTGGACAGGATTCCGAAGCTACGCCCGAGTTCAATTTTGAGAGAGGTTTGGTTTTGGAGTTAGAAGTAGGTTTTGAGGCTCGAGAACGAGAACGATTACTGGCGGTAGAGACTGTGGCTTTAGGGCGACCGCGTTTCTTCTTAGGTGGCGTGGGAGGAAGAGATAGACTTCTACGAGTCGTACGAGCAGCAGGGGGTGTTGATTTAACACCGGAAGGATCCGCAAAAACTGTAGGGATATCACTGGCGCTTGCTTGCGTTATAAGGCCGCTTGAGTGAGGGGAATAAACGCTGGTAGGGTCGCAAGATAAGTTTTTGTCAGGTAGGACTGAAGTATCACAAGGTGAGTGATGGTTAGGAACTATGGTAATTGCACATGAAATGGACTGGGCAGGAGCAGTGGTAATATCACATGGTAGGTACTGGGTAGTAACGGTGGTAGTATCACTTGTTAAGGTTTGTGTAGGATCGACGGTAGTATCACAAGATCAGTTACGGGTAGGAACGACAGTAGTAGTATCACATGGTATGTTATCTTCCTTATTATTTATCGCCTTGGTTGAGTTATGCTTCGAAACAGGTTTGGCATCAACAACTTTGAAATAACGGTGTAGAGTAATTTGCTGAGCTGCAGATGCAGCAGGTACTTTTGTTTTCGGACTTTTAATACATCCTTTGCTCGGGGTCTTTGATTTTTTTTTAGCCATGTTAGATGAAGATCAGGGTATTGTTGTAAGGCATCAATGCGCAAACAAGCCGAGGCTTAACAATATCTTCTACCAAATGTAAGCATATTTCACTCCGTATTCTTCTTCCTCGACACTTTTTTTAATTCCCGTTTCTTCCGCCGATAAATTTAAACAAAACTTTACTCCAAATCGTCCCAGAGGCTAATATTGTGGTCAAGTCCAAGTAGAAGCTTCTTACGCGCACAAATTAATCCAAAATTAGGCCTAATTAACATTAATTAGCTCAAAAACCCGACCAAAACTAAGCGGCATCCAAAAGTACTGAGGTCGGTGGACATAAAATCCTAGGCCTAGTACAAAATTTGTGAAAACTACATGTGATTGCCTATGAATGTGATAAAATAGTAATATGAAAAATGGATAAGGAATATGATTATGACGAATTCGTGAAAAAAAAGATGAACGTAAAACAATACTACAATGTTGGGAGAGCCAAGGACGTTTGAAAACTTTTGGCTGCAACATGATGGAAGAGTATGCGGTATTATTCGTAGGTTTCAGATAAAAATTGTACTGGGTCGATACCGAAGGCGAAACTAAAATCGTTTTTTACGCGGCATTATGAAACTAATTACAGTTTTAGGCTTTAGTATTTTAATATAATTACCATAATTCAGCAATTACCCGCACTATTACGGCGCCATTTTCCATCACGTAAGCGCGTCTACCAATGATATTACCCTAAATTTACTCCCATGATGCTCAGTAATTTGTACTGCTTTCCAATATCTCTTCTCACTTCTATGACGTCATGCGAACATCCTATTGGTTACAAGCAAGCCACGTGATACTCGATACTCATTTTACATAGCATGCAGGCGGGAAGGTATGATTGACTTAAAGCTATTAACTTTTTGATATCTATTTACTTTTGGTATTATTTGACAAAATGGTTGTGTCCACCATATCTATCGCCAATCAAACTCTTCTTGCCGCTATATACGAGGTAAGCTTTTTCTTCAATTATAATGAGAGTGGTTATGTTGTTTTAATTTTAAAGTTCGACTCGGTAATTGCATGATCCTTCTATTTATATGGTTCTAGTACCAGTCACTTTTCTTGAAACACCTTCACCCTAAGACGTGTGATATGAGAGAAATTTTACTCCCTCCTCTTGTTAAATTAATAAAATTTTAAACTTAGTAAAAATACAAACTTTCCTTAATAAATAATTAAAATGATATTGCGCGTTACCGGGTCTTTGGTCTCGGCAGGGATAGATTTAACTTTAGAAGTAGCAATGGTGAACACAGTAATCTGGAAGCGCGTCAAAGTCCCAGACCCCCTTCCACGGGAAAGAAGAGGCGGGTCATAGTGACAGAGGTAAAAAGGAGTTACGTGTTTTTCGCCGTCCCCGTCAGCAACGTCATCAAAACGTAGTTTAAGTGAGCCAATAAGATCATTTAAACTTTTCGTTATGTGTTGGTGGGAGGGGCTCTATACTGGGCTTTGAGTCGGACTAAATACTAACCGGTCTCAATTCCTACTTCTAAAATTAAATCTATCCCCTGTCTCGGGAAATCCGCCAGTGCTGTTGCAATGAAGGGCAGGTAAAACAACTTGATCCAAGCAAAACGACTTGTTGGAAATATTTTACTAAGTCGGGTGTGTTTCGCACTTCTGTCCCAATCTTTTGGATGACAAAGTTTGAGGTAATACGATACATGGCGGTACTCCGACCCTATAGGCCCTTTGTTTTAGGCTATATCCTAATAGCCTACCGTCACCGCCCAAGCATATCTGATTTCCTTCTTGCACCCATCATATCCTAGACGAGGTAGTTACGGCTTAATAAGATAGCAACCCTGTACAAGAACTTGACAGGTCTGCAAGCTCTGCCCACTATGACCTAGAAAATCTAAATAAAACTTAATAATATGATGCAGACAACGTATATAAGAAACATAAAATTTAAAAAGTGGACGCCATGGATTTCATACAACATAACAGAAAAAGGGAAAATATTTGCTTTACACGGCGCAATGGTCAACCTTTTGGAACATTTTGAGAAAAACCTTAAAATCTGGTAATTATTGCCAATATTCTTTAAAAGTTAGAATCTTAGGACCATTTTTGACAAACCCATTAGTCCTGGAATTGTGGTATCTCTGAGGTACATGTGCGGGTCAAACTGTAGCTACCTTTCCCCCAAAGAGTGTCGCATGCTGCATACGTTTATAAGATATTTTCCATAAGTGTGACACATCTATACTTACTGAGAGCTAGTTCGAGAGCAACGGTAGAATTGACTATACTTGATTTCCAGTTAATCTTCCTATTTAGTCTGTTCTAAGCCTTTGACATCGCCTCACCAGACGTCGCTTTACGATAATCTATGTCGTTTCACCTGCGTTACTTCAAGACAAACTCTCAGTAAGCAGTTAAAAACTTATGGACCCTATCTTATGAATTTATGATGCTGTTATTTTTTATGTTTCTCCCCTTTAATCATCCTTACCATTATTCAGTTTTTGCTAAGTCAATTTTCTCTATAACTCATACACTAACTACTCATATTAACCGAGATCTCTAACAATAGTTCAAAATTGTATAACAGGTTTGATTATGTTGAAGCTCCTGACAGGTTTTGGGGTCAAGCTCTTCCAAATGGTTCATTTAATGGTATGGTTGGAATGGTACACAGAAATGTAAGAGATCAGTTTTTAAGTTCCCAAGACAGACTTTATTCATAAAAACCAATTATACTTAGAATTAAAATTAAAATCAATTTCTAGATCTAAGAAAGATACTTAATATTCAAACATAGCATAAACTCACGGGCTATTCCTAGAAATAATTTTTTGTTCTCTTTTTTTGTGGTTTCATTAGGCAGGGATAAATTTATTTTAGAAGAACAGAGTAATCTGGGCGAGCGTCAAAGTCCCTGACCCTCTTCCTCGGGACGGGGGGGGGTATGAAAGAAGAGGCGAGTCATAGCGACAGAGGAAAAATGGAATTACATATTTTTCGCCGTCCCCGTTCTTGTGTAGGCCGGTCACCGAGTAATTACGACTTGTTTAGTTATAATAAGTTTATTTATTCATCGTCAAACCGAGACTGACTGGAGTAAGATAACAGATTTACTTATATAGGTCTTACGTTATCTATTATGCTGATTGTCTATTTTAGGCCTATCTCTTTTTATCTTAGTCTATTTTAGGCCTATCACTTTTTATCTACATGTTATACTATAACATCCTTCCTTTACACCTTTAAAATTTTGTTGAATGTTTAAAACTATATGTTTAAAATTATACATCATGCAATGCTAATTACAAGTCTCTTACATTACAGTTTTTTTTTAATTAATTAAACCCGGCTTGATATCTTTGCGGTGGGTGAGTGCTTCGCTTGGGTCTCACTGGAAACGGCGGTGGAGTGTTTGGGATAGGCGATGGTGGTATGAATTGCGTTGGGGACATGATGCGGATCTGTCGAGTTTGTAGCGGGATTGCCGTTGTTTCTGGTGCAGCGTTTGGCCTGCTTTGCCGCGTTGTCACTGCGTGGTGTGCAAACTGTCTTGCCCTTTCTGCGTCCTTAGTTTCTGGTTCTTGACGCTCGGCGTTTTGAGAGTCGAATGGTTTCAGTTGTGGTGGGACATACTGTGGACGCAGGTGATGTCGAGTGCGACGTAGGATTGTATCATTCTCAGTCCGAATGATGTACGAATGTGGTTCGGCGGTACTGGATTCGATGGTGGCTTTACCCCATTGGTGTGGTCCTATGTAATGGTAAACCTTCGCTCCTGGATTGAAGTGCAATGGCTGTGGGTCGCGTGCTGTTCGTTGGCCTTGGATCATTCTTGTTTGCCGCTCCTTTAGAGATGCCTGGATACCCTTGATGGGGAATTTGGGTTGCAGCGTTTTTGTTGATGCCGTTAATGGTGTACGAATGCGTCGGCCCATAAGCATTTCCGCTGGGGATGGGAGGTCTCCTATGGGGGTCGCTCTGTATTCCATCAGTACTTGCTGGAGACCTTTGCCGTCTTTTTGTGCCTTGATGAGCATATTTTTCAATGTTTGGACCGTCCGTTCCGCCATCCCGTTTGATTGTGGGTGATGTGGACTGGATGTTACATGACATACTCCCCACTGTTCCAGGAAGTGGTTAAAGGTGTTCCCGTTGTAAGGGGGCCCGTTGTCAGACACCAGAATCTGGGGAGATCCGTGACGAGCGAAATGTGGATTCAAGAAGTTAATTACGGCCTCGGTGTTTGTGGATTTCATTTCCTGGGCCTCAACGAACTTGGAGAAATAATCGACGAGGATTATTATCTTTTTGTCGGGTAGTTGAAAAATGTCGGTAGCTGTGACTTCCCAAGGCCGTTGTGGAATAGGGTGTGGTGTTAGCGGCATTGGAACGTTGGCCCTCTCTCGTCTCTGGCATGTCTCGCATCTTTTTACGTGATTCGTGATATCATTGGTCATCTGCGCCCAGTAGACGTGTAATCGGGCCTTGGCTAGGCACGCCGTTATACCTTGGTGCACTGAGTGGATTTCGTGCAGTATCTTTAGGCGCTGACTTGGCGGAATGAAGAGTCGATCACCCCTAAAGATGAGACCATCGTTCTCGTGCAATTCCTCTTGGATAGGCCAAAAGATTCGCAGCTGGGGCTGTATCTTGTTGATCGCCGTAGGCCAACCGTTCTGGATGTACCCGAGTAGTGTTTGAGAGGTTGTGTCCAAGGTAATGGCGTTCCTGATTGACGCCGCTTTTTCGTCCGTAAGAACTGTCGTTGTGGAATGTACCATTACGCAGGGTCCTTCTAGGTACGTTGTATTTATGTCCATTTCTTGTCGCGGAGCTCGTGACAGCGCATCGGCAACGTGGAGTTGTGATCCGGGAACAAATTTTAGTTGTAGATTATATCTTGTTAGTTTTAAGACAAGGCTCTGGATTCTAGGTGACATTAGATGAAGGGGTTTTTTGACGATGGCTACCAGCGGACGATGGTCTGTTTCTATGGTGAAGTTCCTTCCTATCACATAGTAATGGTATCTCTCACACGCATATACTATGCCTAGGAGTTCCCTTTCGATTGGCGCGTAGTTTTGTTGCGTCGGCGTGAATGATGTTGACGCGTATTCCACGGGCTTGTTGTGCCGCAACAGAACGGCTCCCACGCCTATTTTGCTGCTGTCTACGGAAATAGTGATTGCGTCTTTAGGGTTGAAAAATGCCAGAACTGGTGCAGTGGTGATTAGTCGTTTAAGGCGGTTGAACACTGCTTCCGCGTTTGCGTCCCATGCAAAAGATATGTCCTTCTTCAAAAGTGCACGGAGGGGTGCCGCTTCTGCCGAATGTTGAGGCACAAACTTGGCAAGGAAATTAACCATTCCTAAAAATCGCTGCAATTCGGTTCGGTCTGCCGGGGATGGAATCACGTCGATTGCTCGTATTTTCGACGGCGCTATTTCCAAGCCGTTGGGCGTTACTGTTAGGCCCATGTAGGTGATTTTGTTGACTGCCAGCTGCATTTTCGCCGAACTGAAGGTAAGACCATTCTGACGAGCCAGATGTAATATTTGGATCAGCTTCCTGTTGTGATCGGTCCTAGTTGTAGCCAAGAGGAAATCGTCGGTTGAGATATGGGTATTCTTGAATTGTGCTGGAGGATAAATAGTGTGCATTATTCGTTGAAATATGGATGATGACGTGCATATGCCAAGAGCCATGCGGACAAAGCGGAATCTGCCGAAAGGCGTGGCAAAAGTACATAAATACGAACTCTCCTCATCAAGTTCCACTTGCCAAAATGCGCTCTGGGCGTCTAGGACCGTAAATATCTCGGCGCCATGCAGGGTCGAAAAGATTTCTTGAGCAGTCGGAGTCGGATAGGGTTCTAACCGTATTGCTTTGTTAAGGTTTCGTGGGTCTAGGCAGAGGCGTACAGGAACTGGCTTATGCTCTTGTCTAATGACGACCATTGGGTGGACCCAATCCGTTGGTTCTGTTACGGGGACTATTATTCCCAGACGTTGAAGCCGTTGGAGTTCCTGTGAGACTGGTTCTTGTAACGCGTGGGGTATTTGGCGCGGCGCGCTGATTGATGGAATCGTGCTTGGTTTCAGATGGATCTTGTGTTTACCCGGAAGTTTCCCAATCCGGTCAAAAACGTCTTTGTACCGCTCTACTATTTCTTGTGGCGTCATCTGGTCAATGATATGGTCGGGAGGAATTGGTCCTTGTAATCGTTGCTGCCCGTTGGGTATTGGCGGGAGTTTATGAGGTTCTTGTTCTTGAATCATGTTTGCTGACATGGCTGCTCGCGGCGAGTGGTTGAGTTTCATTTCCGAGATGGGTCGTTGTAGATAATGGCACGGGTTTTCTCTGCGCGTGATTAGTCCGAGATCTACCGATGCCTTGACTCCGAGAATGGGCATGGTTTTACGTGGTGTGACATAAAAGCACTGATCCGATCCGGAGACGGCAAACGAAGCACACGGGACGTATATCACTCCGATGACGTCGATACTGTGACCCGAATACGCTCGAACGATGTACGGTGGCTTGTGTAAGGTCGGTTTTATGGGGAACTGATTGTACACCCCGATGTGGATAATATTTACCTGCGAGCCGGTATCTATTTTCATAGTTACTGGAAAGTTTGCGAAATATACTGTTTCCAGCCATTCCTCACTCTTTGATATTGGAGTGCGCATGTCGTGACAATGGAGGGTTAGTGCGCTGCAAGACAATGTCCCGTCCGTGGATCGCTGAAATGGTGCGTCGTCGTCGAGATACGGGTCTGGGTAGTAGTCGTCGTCGTCGTAGTCCGGCTCGCTAGACGTTGTTACTTCGTGGACACGTCGTGCTCGGCGGAGAGAGGCCCAGTGACCAATTTTAAAATCTCCTTGATATTCTGCCCATGACGTAGCGGGATTTTGTGAGTCTGGAACGAATGGCTCGGGGCACTTAAAAGACGTGGATGCCATGATCACGGGTCGGAGACTGAGCGGTAATTAAGGTCGCGGGGTTAAACTTCTGACACCATCTTGTGTAGGCCGGTCACCGAGTAATTACGACTTGTTTAGTTATAATAAGTTTATTTATTCATCGTCAAACCGAGACTGACTGGAGTAAGATAACAGATTTACTTATATAGGTCTTACGTTATCTATTATGCTGATTGTCTATTTTAGGCCTATCTCTTTTTATCTTAGTCTATTTTAGGCCTATCACTTTTTATCTACATGTTATACTATAACACCCGTCAGCAAAATCATCAAAACGTAGTTTAAGTGAGCCAATATGATAATTTAAACTTTTCGTTACGTGTTGAAGGCAGGGGCTCTATACTGGGCTATGAGTCTGACTGAAGTAAGTACTAACCGTTCTCCATTCCTACTTCTAAATTAAATTATCCCTGATTAGGTTAAGCCACGTATTATCCAATCTGAAAATTTTGTGTGTTGTTAGTAAACAAAATTTTTAATCGTTTGTTTGAGAAAGTCTGTCAAGTGCAATTTAAAGAGTTCCGTAAGTGACGTGCGGGGGGGGCGTTATGAAAGTACTTAGTGTTACTGTACAGCAAGAAAGCAGCTGCAGCGCTGGTTAAATGTCTGATTTGCCAGCGACTTGTAGAACCCTTTAAGTTAACCCTTCAAACAATATAAACGTATAACAATATAAACATTGACTTACGTTATAAATGCAGGAAGTTCATGTTGCTGTCGGCCCATTTATTATGGACTATTTCAAAATGAGGGCCGTAGATTTCTCTAGTTCTCTTTATATGGATTCGATATCAATTCTCGTGGGGAAGCAAAATCATAAGCACCCACTTTTTCCTGTTTTACACGTATTTAATGGAAAGGTAAGTAGCGCTTAATCTGATACAGAGGTTTCAACAGTTTATGTGCTTGTAGTTCACCATTTTGAACTGCGAAAAAAGAAGAGTAGAATCTAAAAGATTTTGGGAGAGTGTTAAGACCTGTCCAGACTGACACATTTTGCGAGTTCGCATCTTCGCTTTGCTTGTTTGTAAGATCGCGCTACTGTTCACATTGGGTTTTCGCTACTTTTCGTCCTCACCTCGCGAAGATACAAATTTCTTGCGACTTGGCCAAGAATTTCGCGCCTTCGCGAGAAAAGCACCAATCACAGACGAGAGGAAGGCTGGGGCGATTAGTTTCATTTTTCTCTTTGGACAACGTCGATGGAGAGGGGCAGATGGCGCAATGATTGCTCAAACTTAATTAGCTCTCCAAATTGGAAAAGCAAAATTTTTCCGTGTATCAGAACAGAAGTGCAAATGTTTTTCGTGATCTGTTGCGAAGATGCGAATAGACGAAGTCGCGAACACGCGAACGCGAGTTCAATGTGGACAAAGCTTAAGAAGCTATTTTATCCCTCGTTTATTTTTTCCCTATATTTAAACCAAAAATAATCGATGCCATATTAGAACCCGAGAGAAATACGTTGAAAGCCAAAGCTGTTCTAGAAATTTATTGTAATCAGAAGAAAATAGGGGAAGTGGGTAGCCGTAGCCTTGAGCCATACAAGTCGTCCAGTGATTCTCACTTACAATGGTCGATTCCCCTACCACCCTTAAAATTTGAATCTGGCCAATCGGCGCGAAGCATAAAATAGTACCAGATTTCACTGCGAACGCCACCATGTAGCGAACTGTGGAACTAACTTGTGTAGTCTGCTTATATTTCTGCTGTGCTTCAGTTTGAGTTAGGGTTACGTCAGGCAACGGGTTAATGCGGATATTGGTTTAATTAAGGACGAAAATTCGGTTATTTAATAAAATGAATGTCGTTAAGAGTACGCAGTGTGATTTAACGTACAAGGAAACTACCGATAAGAAAACTCAGGCTGTGTTGAAAGGAAAAGTAAGATCTACCCAAACCAATCCCAATGTTAAAAATCAAACTACAACAACTTGGATACAACTTTATTACTTTGAACTTTTACCTATCACAGTTTAAAACTTCCAACAAGTTAATTTTTTCCCTGGAACTTAGAAATACCATTGTATTTAAAAATAAAGACATATTTTAAAATAAGTTATGAATTTAGTACTTACCACTCGATTCCAGCCTCTGCCATTCCGCCTGAGTGCCTCACTGCCTCTAGCAGACGCCTCAAGTCAGTTGGAAGGCGTAGGACCGAACTGTCCACAGAATCACGTCACTCGTGTGTTAATGCGCGTAAAAATCCTATCTCTCTTCACCCCCACGGGGAGGGAAATGGCGCGAAAAATCCGTAAACGGGACGCCTCGCGAAGTTGCCAAAGCCACCCACTTCCCCTATTTTCTTCTGTTGTAATGTATGGAAAGGGGTTCCTGGTGGTGAGTTAGTCTTGGTAGCCATAGTCCTGGATCGAAGTTGGTACACTCTTGCAGCGTTTTCTCCATTTCGCAGGGGGGGGGGGGCAATTCACTCAGAGAAACATTTTTTGAAAGACCCATTGCTGGACCATACTGCGACCATTGAAATGATCAGCTAAAAATAGCGTATACCTAATGTTTAGCTAGAAACGTTCCCTATTTTGATGCGAATGTCAGATTTATTTCTAATTTCAGGTCTGGCTGGTACTTTTCTTGCTATTACTAACTTGCTTCTTAATTTATGCTTTTATTGGGTATACCGCAATCCGAAATCAAAAGCAGATAATGCATTTATAGTGTTTATTTCGCCACTATTTAATACATGTGAGTGTTTCATTTATGTTCTTTTATATTTAATTTCTTTTTCTCAATTATGATACAAATATTAAGGGTGTCCGGAGTCCAAGAGGGAGGCCAAAAGGCAAAGTCAACGAATTTTAATAACATTTTGGAAAATTGGCTCATGATTTCTATGTTTGGGGCTCTCGGCTGTCTTGCTTTCCGCTATAATCATCACTAAACCAGCGGATTTCATTAAAACATTTCAAGACATTGAAAGATTTCCTGAAGCTATTCCTTTATTATTAATTTATTTCTATAGAAACGCCTTCAAGACTCTTAGGATTAGCATAAGGTAATAAGAGAAGGATGACACTTGATATATTCATAATGATTTATGGCTGTAACAAGACTTGTATCAATCTCGAATTATCTTCTCTTCCCTGATTGGCTAATTAGCTGTCATCGTAGAGCCGTTTAATTCCGTGAGGGGGCGCGTGGAGAACCAAATAATAGTTAAGGGTGATATTAATAAAGTTGAAACTTCTAAACCGAGGCATATACAATTTATAAATACGCAATTTAAAATATATCAAATCGCCATATAGAATCTGGACCAGAGCTTTCCATCTGCAGTCTCCAGCTTAACGTTATTGCTTTTCGCCATTTTGGCACAGTACACTTCAGATTCCCACTTTTTAACATGTATTATAGCCAAACATAGGGTATGGTCGAGACCAAAAACCCATATAAATGATCATAGAATTTTTGTATAGCCATACTTTTGCACTGAGTCGTTTCTCAGACCACCTAACCATGGACAAACAACTGAATAAGGACATAGGTTTGGTTAGAGCAATGCCTGACACTAGCGCTATGGCGGCGGGTGTCCCAAGTTCTTCACCATATCACATACAGGAAAATTATAAAATTCGGTTATAAATCACGGTCGTTAGACGCATGCTACGCATTTCTATTTGTTAAAGCGGGTTTAACACGACTTTTCCTGTCCACAGTTAGGTGGTCTGAGGTCCTATTATGCTTGGAAATAAAGCGGATATCCACGAGGAAATTCCAACCAATTTTATCTATATCAAGGCTTACGGGTCTTATATTTTTCTACACTTCTTATTCATTACGTTATCTCTTATTTTCTGTATGGTCAGCTTAACAGCGTACCAAACGGTAAAGAAATTTGGCGTAAAATTCAAATCAATCCGATGAAATCGCTCTTACCATATGATGATTTAATATCGGATGACACGTTGTCAAAAGTCCTAAAAGAAAATGACTACTTTATTATCATTGAATATGCCGGTGGAACGAAGGCCTTGCATGATCGATAAGAATCTAAACCACCTTGCGGATTTCACATCACCTCTCTTATCGATTTTGGGGCGTTTTACGCTTTTATTTTTAATAAATATTTGCCTTCAGATATGAAAGAAAATTTAACATATTTGTGAGTATATATGGTATTTCATTCCTGAGAAATAATCTAATAGACAACATAGTTGTTGTTTCTTAATATTTATTATCAGTCTAAAATGGAGAATATAACAAGTTTTTAATCGCTGTAGATTGATAGAATAACAACAGATTATTAACAAAAATTAAAGAAAATATCTTTTCTTTTTGTAAAGAAATGCTTTCAATGTTTTTCGTCTGCAGAGCAATTAATGTAGTTGAAAATGGTCTTTTGGCACATGATATTGAGAGGAGCTCGTCACACAACGATCGTTGCATCCAACAATGGGATGAAGGGAAAATTATCCAAATTAAATCGAAAAATCTACTTGGAACGTTTATATTTTATTTCAGCGGATTGCTTTGCGGACTTGTTTACTTTCTTCAAATAGAACGTAAAATATACCGTAGCAAAAGCGGTCGTAATGGTTTGGTTTCTACTTGACCTTGTTCTTAAAGTTTACTTACGGTAAAAATTCATATCAAGTATTTCTTTGGAGCATCGAATCTCGGATAAAATAATATCTATCTCTATATTGAATAAAAAAAATATATAGGGAGAAAAGTATTATTCACCTTGTGATCAGATCCTTCCTTATCGTCATGCACTTATGCTTAGCGTGAATCGTGCTATTCCTAATAGTAGGCTTATATACATTCTAGATTATAGTATATAGTATTTTCAACATTCGACTATTTACTGTTCTTATCGTGGTCTGATAAAAAATTGTCAATAAACAGTATATTTTAAAATAGTAAGAACTTTTCAAAGAATTTATGATTATGTTTATTTTAAAATTTTGTGCCCGTATTGACAATGGTAAATAGGAAAACTGCTAAGCTCTTATAGAGTAGAGTAAAATCCGAATGATTTTCAAATAGCCAATAATCCTTGATGAAGAAAGTTGACCGATAATTCGTCACTATTTGATTAAGACTTGCAGAGCTATTTATTGAGTTATCACTTGCTTATCGAATTGCAAAGAAATAAAAGCAAATATTTTAAGAGCATCGCCGTTTACATAGAAAGGATTAAGAAAAACAAATGTTGGATGACATGACGACGCAACTCCATAAAATCATAAAAACAAATACTTTAATTTTTTCTTAACTTACAACAGTCATTGCACGATTTTGTAATTAATACTTAACTTAAAATTCGTTCACTTAAAAGTTAAAAACCAAAAACAGGCTTAGGATAATATTGGTAAACTGATTGACCACGGGGAATGAATGAAACGTAGTGTACTTTTCGACCATTCAAAGGTTGCAATGGTCTAATGTTACCAGAAATGGCTTCTCCGCTTTGATCCAACAAAACGTCGAATTTTCTAAGCTGTTGAAATGGAGCAAATATGAAATAAACATAATCCTTGAATGCATAAGTATGGGTCTCCTGTAGAATACTATAGTATCGTTACTGTCCAGGTGAGACAAAATTAAAGAGACCACTGCGCCACTTTCAATTAAGAATTTCTACTCCAAGCCGAAACAGAATGGATGCTTGTCTTTCTGGGATTTCTTTCATTGGTCCTGTCAAGGTACGTGGTAGAGATAACAGAATACAGTGGTTCATGTTTCCGGTAATCCCCACCAGAAGGCGCCTCTTTATCCTCGTAGAAAATATTCTTTTGACCCATACTTATGGAAATTATGAAATGCTACAGATAAAAAGGTAGTTTAAACAGTTACTGTTAAAAATTATTTTAGCTGGGTGTAGGAGACTGGTAGAATCGTGTCACTGATGACCCAAGTGACCGCCTCTTGACACAAAGGAGTGGTCAAGGAACCCTTGTAAGTCCAGTAACTGAAACTCCGTATGTTGGGAATGAGAGTGGACAAGTAAAACCGCCCAGGGATTGTAACGTTTGACGGATGTTTAATTCGGTGTAAATTAAGCGTCAAAAGATCGTAATCCACGTCCCAATTAGACAACTATTTGAATGCAAGGAATATCAAATTTGTTTTTTTTTATCTACTAGTTCAAAGTTGGAAAGGACAAATGTAAGTTCACCTATTCTAACCTGAATAACATTTTAACCAACGGACTATCATAGTTTAACATCATTGTTTTCAAATTTACTTCGATTATTTAACTGTAAATTTATATAAATAGTGTTTTTTTCAAATGTTACTTACGCCACCCAAAATTGCAATTACAATAATACCATCAGCGTGCTTCATGCAAATTTGCATATTTGGTGTTTCTATGGACGAAATGTATCTGCAAGAAATAATTAAAAATTAGAATGAATTAAAATAGATCTTAAATATGTTGGATAAGTTGCATAAGCTGCCAATCAAATTTTATTAATGCCACGTACATTATTATTTAGTTACCTCCAATGCGTTCTTGAAGCCATTGATGGAATGTTCAGCACCATCGTTATCTTTACCGAAATGAAAATGGAACTCCTCCAATCGGTAGGTGTCCTCCTTAGACGGACCACGCCTAATTGTAATTGCTTCCTGGAAGCTGACTTTAACTGTAATTAGATACGTCATTGTAAGACCTAAGTAAAACTTTGCTAAAATGCAATCCAAAAGAATTTTAACATTCTAGATAGCACTATGGGAGAAATAATTCAGCGATAAGAATAGTATTTATTGTGGTAATGTTCAGTTTGGTTATTTCTAGGTTTAAAATACGGTTGGGTCGGTTAAGTTCAGTGGAGATCATGTTGCCGTATTCTAGCCAATAGCTAGAATCATTAACCTTAAAATTTGAGGCTGAGTCCGAATTATTTCAATTTGGAAGGACGCAATGAGTTGACGGTAGATGGCGAAACATAAAACACAGTTAACTATTACCAACTTCCAAAGCGTCATTTCACTCTTGTTTTAGTAATGGGCCATTACTAAACCCAGAGTGAAGAATGATTCCTAGTAGCTGTATGTATTTCTGCCATTACTAATGGCAGAAATACATACAGCTACTAGGAATCTGGGTGCACGGCAGTGCACCCGCCAACTTGTCGTGCACTACCAGCAATCCTTTACCCGAAACATTTCAGCCTCATTTTGACCCCCTCTTAACTCGGTACTGGGGAATAGTACACCACTCATATTTGCACCTCAAGGGCACAGTGTTCATCCTAGGAAGTCCTCCAACTTCCAGCTTTCTAACTCATTTGGTTTCTGTGATAATCCTATGTGAAAATGACACATTATGAGACTGACTGACTGACTGACTGACACATCATCAAAACCTCTAGGGCATTTCCGGTGGTGCTAGAATGATGAATTTGGCATACTTGTACCACTAAGCATAGAAGCAAAGGGAAAAGTCCCAAAAGCGGGAGTTTCCCCCTTTTAGCCCCTGGAATGGGGGTTTAAAATTAGAATCATCATCTAAACCTCTAGGGCACTTCCGGTGTTGCGGGAATGATAAAATTTGGCATACAAGTAGGACTTAGCATACAAAGAAAGGGAAAAGTCCCAAAAGCGGGAGTTTTCCCCTTTTAGCCCCTGAAATGGGGGTTTAGAATTAGAGTCTTCATCTAAACCTCTAGGGCACTTCCGGTGTTGCGGGAATGATAAAATTTGGCATACAAGTAGGACCTAGCATACAAAGAAAGGAAAAAGTCCCAAAAGCGGGAATTTTCCCCTGTTAGCCCCTGAAATGGGGTTTTATAATTTATATCCCCTCGTAATAGGACATTATAATTTAATTTTTTCGTCTTTTAATATTAATATTTTTTACTAATATCAGGAGTTCATAATAACGGGGAAGTACGAAACTGGTTAAAAAGCCCGTAACAACAAAGTTTCGCCGTAAAGCTCAGCGGATTTATACACCGCTTAGCTCCCAAAGAAATAGTTACCCCAATTTTTAGAGCCCAGGCGCATTAACTTCCACACTTCCGCTTTAGCACTATTTTTATCTTGTGATTTTTTGAGCAAAAATAGCTCGCGTCTGTGTCGGTGGAAATTAAGCCTTGGCTAAGAAGTTTATCGATGATTTCTAGTTTTGTACAAAACATTTAAACGATCGTCATTAATGTTTTGTTGTGATGTGTGTGAGTGAGAATTCCGTGGTTAAATTAAAACGGTATGAACAAATTTATTCCCAGTATCTTTAATATAAGAATTCCATCGGCTTTCTACGTCCACCATAGTCGCCATTTTTCTTAACGACGGAGATCCCAGCCAACGGAAGTTTTGGAACGAAAACCAAGGAGCATAGATACCACTACACAGTACTGTAAGTTGTATGTCCATCAACAGGCTAGTCCTTTCTATGCGCAACGACAAAATCTTGTTGTTCGCGATTTTTACCATTAGCTCTATGGCCAGTTTCGTACTTCCCCTCGAAGGGGGTTATTATGAACTCCTGCTAATATGATTCTTTCGTATTATTGCAAAATTTATGTTTTTTACATAATGTTTTAGAAATTAAATATTTTACTCATTTCCTTTTCATTTCGTCTGAAATGGTTCGAAGCGTGTTTTGATTCATTTAGTTTTTCTTAAATCTATTCTGTTGATTAAAAGTGTTACTTGCCACAATATTGTGTTCTTCGAATAGAAATACGGTTAACAATTATGATTGTATACCAAAATCCCCCCAGCCAAAATCCCCCCATTTAACGCAATGCGACAAAATCCCCCCAATGTAGGACAAAATCCCCCAATGTAAGACAAAATCCCCCCAAATCATTATAACAAGACAAAATCCCCCCAAATCATTATAACAAGACAAAATCCCCCCAAATCTTTATCAAAAGACAAAATCCCCCAACGAAAATCCTCTGAGAAATATATAACCAGACATACTGTGTGGTTTTGCATTAATTATATTTTTAATTAATAGGAAAATATTTTAGAAAAGATGGTAGCTAATTAAAAGGAGAATATTTTGGAAAATGTGGCAGCTAATTAGTAGGAGAGTATTTTGAAAAAGGTGGCAGCTAATTAGTAGGAGAATGTTTTGGAAAAGGTTGCAGCTAATTAATAGGAGAATATTTTGGAAAAGGTGGCAGCTAATTAAAAGGAGAATGTTTCGGAAAAGGTTGGACCTAATTAATAGGAGAATATTTTGGAAAAGGTGGCAGCTAAGTAGTAGGAGAATGTTTTGGAAAAGGTGGTAGCTAATTAAAAGGAGAATATTTTGGAAAATGTGGCAGCTAATTAGTAGGAGAATATTTTGGAAAAGGTTGCAGCTAATTAATAGGAGAATATTTTGGAAAAGGTGGCAGCTATTTAATAGGAGAATGTTTTGGAAAAGATGGTAGGTAATTAAAAGGAGAATATTTTGGAAAAGGTGGTAGCTATTTAAAAGGAGAATATCTTGGAAAATGTGGCAGCTAATTAGTAGGAGAATGTTTTGGAAAAGGTTGCAGCTAATTAATAGGAGAATATTTTGGAAAAGGTGGCAGCTAATTAATAGGAAAATCTTTTGGAAAAGGTGGCAGCTAATTAATAGGAGAATATTTTGGAAAAGGTTGCAGCTAATTAATAGGAGAATATTTTGGAAAAGGTTGCAGCTAATTAATAGGAGAATATTTTGGAAAAGGTGGCAGCTAATTAATAGGAGAATGTTTTGGAAAAGGTGGTAACTAATTAAAAAGAGAATATTTTGGAAAAGGTGGTAGCTATTTAAAAGGACATTATTTTGGAAAATGTGGGAGCTAATTAGTAGGAGAATGTTTTGGAAAAGGTTGCAGCTAATTAATAGGAGAATATTTTGGAAAAGTTGGTAGCTAATTAATAGGAAAATCTTTTGGAAAAGGTGGCAGCTAATTAATAGGAGAATATTTTGGAAAAGGTGGCAGATAATTAATAGGAAAATCTTTTGGAAAAGGTGGCAGCTAATTAATAGGAGAATATTTTGGAAAAGGTTGCAGCTAATTAATAGGAGAATATTTTGGAAAAGGTTGCAGCTAATTAATAGGAGAATATTTTGGAAAAGGTGGCAGCTAGTTAATAGGAGAATATTTTGGAAAAGGTGGCAGCTAATTAATAGGAGAATGTTTTGGAAAAGGTGGTAGCTAATTAAAAGGAGAATATTTTGGAAAAGGTGGTAGCTATTTAAAAGGAGATTATTTTGGAAAATGTGGCAGCTAATTAGTAGGAAAATGTTTTGGAAAAGGTGGCAGCTAATTAATAGGAGAATATTTTGGAAAAGGTGGCAGCTAATTAATAATAAAATCTTTTGGAAAAGGTGGCAGCTAATTAATAGGAGAATATTTTGGAAAAGGTTGCAGCTAATTAATAGGAGAATATTTTGGAAAAGGTGGCAGCTAATTAATAGGAGAATATTTTGGAAAAGGTGGCAGCTAATTAATAGGAGAATGTTTTGGAAAAGGTGGTAGCTAATTAAAAGGAGAGTATTTTGGAAAAGGTGGTAGCTATTTAAAAGGAGATTATTTTGGAAAATGTGGCAGCTAATCAGTAGGAGAATGTTTTGGAAAAGGTGGCAGCTAATTAATAGGAGAATATTTTGGAAAAGGTGGCAGCTAATTAATAATAAAATCTTTTGGAAAAGGTGGCAGCTAATTAATAGGAGAATATTTTAGAAAAGGTGGCAGCTAATTTATAGGAAAATCTTTTGGAAAAGTTGGCAGCAAATTAATAGGAGAATATTTTGAAAAAAGTGGCAGCTAATTAATAGGAGAATATTTTGGAAAAGGTGGCAGCTAATTAATAGGAGAATGTTTTGGAAAAGGTGGTAGCTAATTAAAAGGAGCATATTTTGGAAAAGGTGTCAACGAATTATTGGAACCAAACCAAACCTAACCTAACCTAACCTAACCTAACCTAACCAAACCTGACCTAACCTAACCAAACCTAACCGTTAAATATAATTTGGAGGGATTATGTCGATTAAATATGATTTGGGGGATTTTGTCCATTAAATATGATTTTGGGGGGATTTTGTCCATCAAGTAGGAATTTTGGGGGGATTTTGTCCATCTAGTAGGAGTTTTGGGGGGATTTTGTCCGTTACTTATGATTTGGGGGGATTTTGTCCGGGGGGATTATGTCTGGGGGGATTTTGGGTCACACCCACAATTATCACAGCCTGAGAAAAAAAAAAGAAAGTTGAATGCAAAAAAGTTGAAAAAGGCAAAGCCAAGTAAAACTCTTGGAAAGAACAAATTAAAATCTAAAAGTACAAATGTTTATTTCACTTCATAATCCTACTTCTATAAATTTACAAGAACATGCACGTACAAAAAGGAGTGAAATCTCACCAAAAACATCTCTGTAAAAATATGCCAAGTTGTTTGGCCGTAAAAAGAAGTGAGATCTAAAATACGGCCAAGTTATTATCTCCAGGTGAACCAACATTTTATTCGACTTAAAACTTCTTAAGAATGTTTTTCAGACTTGGCCATTAGCATTCCAAACTTGCATCCTTCTTCTTTGCACCCGTGAAGGTTAATAACGGAAATTACAGGTTTAACCACAAAGGCTTATCAAGAATATTTAACCAATTTGATTTAATATTTTAATTTCGATCCATATCTGGAATTAAACGTATCCTTGATATGCAAATGGCCAAGTCAGAAAAACATTCTTGAGAAGTCGAATAAAATGTTGGTTCACCTGGAGATAATAACTTGGCCGTATTTTAGATCTCACTTCTTTTTACGGCCAAACAACTTGGCATATTTTTACAGAGATGTTTTTGGTGAGATCATTGTGTCCCCATATCTCCCATGTTATTTTCTATGCTGGTTTTGTGGGCAGGGTTTAACTACTATCGGCAATAATTTTTATGTCTTTCTAACTGTGATTTCATTGATTGGTAGCAACGCACAGCGAGATAGATTATTCGCGAAAAAGAATTTGTCACACATATTGATTAGTCTAGCTCTTCTCACAAAATCCGCCTAGATACGTTGAGAAAAAGGCTACACAATGATTCTTTAAGCTGTAGGCATTTCTGGTAGGCCCTAATAGCTATTACATTACCAGTGTGCCCAGCGTTGGTCATAGTTATTTCCGAAATGAGTTGATGATATTCGCTTAAGTCCAGGTTAGTGGGAAAAGTAATTGGACTCGCAATTAAGGTATTGATATTAATTGGCAATTGCTTGGAACCTCCGAATTTTGGGAAGTACTTGGCCCAATTTAATCGATCTGTACATGATGAGAAATTAAAATTTGATGCCATCAGTTTATTGATTTTAATGCAATACAGACGTCAAGCGAGTTGAAGTTTGTCTTCGAACCATGTTTAGATTTTACTTGTTAGTAGAATACAGTTTTTAACACATCTCGCTTCCGTCGTTCGCTATGTCAATTAAAGGGATAGTAGAGTTTGTTTTGATAGTTTTAGATAACATAATGATCAATTTATACACTTCTATCCCTTTAAAGGTATGATGGTAAATTACTTACACCTATACGAAAATGAACTTGATCTGAATTGACCTAAAATCCATAAAATTATATTAAAATATTTATTACTTACCCAATGCTGGTTTCTTAGTATTTTCGATGAAATATGCATAATATGAATACTCACCTATAGCGTACTTGTTAATGAAAACTAAAATTATAGCGAAAATTACTAATTTCATTTTGAAATTTTGAATTCTTATTGTAAATGTGTTTCTTTGTGTCCGAAATCAACCCTAACTGTTCATGAAGTGAAACCGTCTATGTACTGTTGTTGTGTCCACTATTTGAATTTTGACTGCCCTTAATGTATAAGGGTGGTTTTTTGATTGGATGTAACTTTGTTTGTATTAAGTTAACTGTTTTGAAAAAGTTCCACAGAACTACAATTTGGATCCTAAATATGTGGATAAAATTTCAAAAAGATCCATCCATTAGTTTTTCTTATAAAAAATAAAGTTGCTAAGGGTGGTTTTCATTTCCATAAAATTCATCACACCTTTTGTTGAAAAACAGGAATTTTTCCCATAGAAATAACATGGGAAATGTTCTGAAAAAAACGATACGGTTACTCCGAGGTTAGAAAAACTATGCGTTTGATAGTTTTGGGAACGGTCTTAAATGAAAGGTACAACATAAATTCTCATTCCGCTAAGCGATTTTCATGGAAAATAATTAAGTTTAAGTATTAATTTTGATAACATCTAGAACATGACTCGATTTGCGATTTTATATCATGGATACACTAATTTACTAGAAAATATCAGCGCGATTAAAATTGGCTTTTTTAACGCTTAGTTGCCTCATAATAATTTGAGAGTTTCTTCATAATGCTTTTTGGATGAAATGGCCTATAGAGAGCGCGATAAGACGGCTTTAATAATGCCGCGCAGCCGCCGTGACGTTGAAACGGCGATAGGTCGGCGACGCCATCAAAAATACTCGAGTCTAAATCCTCGCCTTAAATAGCGTTTATGAACTTTGTGAAGCTTTAGGAAAGTAATTTGGTCTAATTTTAGTATTTTTAGTTGCTAAAACTTAATATTATTTAAATATAAAACGCTTAAGGTAAGAATTATCATTAAATTTGTAAATTATTGTAAATTAATCTATTTCATTTCACTAAGCCTTGGTCAAAACAATTTCCGTAGCACCGTGCTAGGCTAGCACGGTTAGTGCTTAAAATTATGAACTGTTTCTTCTTTTATGACATCTGATTGCGATATCTTTCCCGCGAAATCGTCAACAGTTCATTGAACGTCGTATTTACTTTCAGTTATTAAATCTGATCCGATAAGGTGATAATTTTCATCCGACCTAGCGCTATCTGAACGATTTATAATCTTATATCTGTTCAGATATCTTTTTAATTTTACAGATATCCGTGTTTAACTTTATACACTGATTACATGTACAACCATTCCAGTACACATTAAAACCCTCAATTATTTAGCCAAGACTGAGATACAGAGATTCATGTAATTTTACAAGCAGGAATAGAGAACAGGGGACTTTTTGCGCACGTCAAACACCCTTCCTTGAGTCGGGGCCGGGGGGGCGTATGAAAGAAGACGCTGGTCATTAAGACAGAGGTAAAGAGCAACGATCTATTTTTGGCCGTCTCCGTCAGCAACGTCATCAAAACGTAGTTTAAGTGAGCCAATTAGATAATTTAAAATTTTCAATACGAGTTGAAGGGATTGGATTTATACTGGGCAATGTGTCGGACTGAAGTTTACACCATGAACCTTCTATATAATGGACCAAAATCTTAATGGCGGATCCCATGTTAAAGTTTTCTTGCTAAAGTGTCCCAAAATAATAAAGAAAAAAAGCTAGCAGACGACAAGGTCTTGGAGAAAGACGGTACAATGTAAACTAGTAAAATGGCCGCTTGGTCTCATTTCGCTAAGACTTTGGACAAATGTAAATTTTTTTGCATCAATTTAAAAGTAGAGTTTAATAAAATAATTAAAAATATGAAAATTAAAGATTTGTGCGTTTGGCAATTGTGAGAGTGATTCAAAGAAATTAAAATGTAAAAACATAAGTTTTGTACTCTTCCCAAAAGCATCACGTTTGTATACGTTGTACCGCGGTGCGCGTACCCAGCAAAATTGGCGGGAACTGCGCACAGACGTTGTAAGCAGAAAAAAACCTCCCAGTTTCTGGTCCTTATAGATTGAAGGTTCATGTTTAAACTAACCGTTCTCCATTCCTGCTTATAAAATTACATGGATCCCTGGTCAAGGCTAGTTACTGTGTTCTGATAAGTCATCGACAACCTCTCGCACGATCAGTTCTTTCTATTTTTATTAAATAGGTGAAATAAATTACAATCGCAACCAATGTTGTGATTTTGAATAAATTGGTACCACAAAAATAATTGCTTGCTTCTAGGAACAACTTTTCCCTCGTACCTAGAGATGTGAAATTAATGTATATTTTAAAAACGGTAACTTACAGTTCAGTCACTAAATTTGGTAATTTATATTTTACGTGCTTACAGTAAATTAAATTTAAACAGCGTTGAATTGTGAGCACTATATAAGGTGCTTTACATAATTTTGCGGCTTTTGCTACCAAGACTTCAGCCGTGGCCTTTCTAGTCTGATCTTTAACTAACGATTTTTAGAGCTAGCTGGCGCCTGGCGAGTCCATTTAGAAGTAAATACAGAAATAGTTGATTATTTAAATATAAAAATGTGCATGTGACTACTTGGTCGGGCTTTCAAGTAAACACTACTTAAGTGACTAACAATATGAGGATGTGTGAACCACTATTTTAAGCTAGAACAGCTGCATGAACGAACGGGAAGTCGAGGAAAACGGGAATCCGAAGTAAAAAAAGTAGTATACAAAAGAGTCTTTCGCGACAGTGACACCCCGTTGACGCCTGACACCCACTTGACACCTGACACCCACTTGGCGCCTTACACCAAGATGGCGTCCTCACACCAGATTTGGCGCCTGACACCCAAATTGGCGCCCGACACCAAGATGGCGTCTTCACGCCTGATTTTTCGGCGGGGAAAACCAGGGGAAAGCTTGACACTATGTTGACTTTGTGAATGGCGTGGAAATTTTCAGGGATAATTCCATGACGTGACTGGGGAAATTAAGAAAATCAGGCGTCATGTTAACTTTTGGGGTTGTGACTGAAATATACATGATAGGACGCGTGATAGGATGGTATAAAAGACGGGGTAGGTTTAAAGATAAGGTACAACTCTCCAAGCCTTTCTTCAAGACGACGTATATTGACACTTTGCGACTTTCCAGGACATTTGAAAAATGTAAGTACAATTCATTTTTACTTTAAATCTTAGTGTTATAGTTAAACCCATTACCCTCTTAACATATTTAATGTATCTCTTCAGGGATAACACCCACATGTTCGAGCTTTCCCACACCAAATCATGCAGCATTACACCGGACTGCAAGGTTAGACTCGGAATGACCGACGAGTCCACTGGGATCTCACTGAGTGAAGCTGAATACCTTCAACTTTACAATATGCGTGATGTGGTCAACAATTTCTTCGAGAGGGATGATGTCGAACCCAGCACCCACTTCTTCGATGGATCGGAGGAGAGACGCATTCAACTCGTTACCTATCAGGAGAGGAAAATGCTGAACATCAGACAGATGGTACGGGGTAAGGGGGCGGACTACGCAAACCTCTACCCGACCAAGACGGGATTCGCCATAGGCCCATATTTATGGGAAAAATTGCTGGGAGTCCACGTCCAAATAATAACGTTCATCGCCGAGGCAAAAAGGGTGGATGCACTCATCAGGGAAACGGTCACCCAACAGCTGACCGACCTCATCGCTGGCAGCTGTAATGGATGTCTTATCGACCACCCCTCGCAACTGGAACATGACTGTATCATGGAGGAATGGAAGGACCGAGTGGACATGCATTATTGTAACGCCGTGTCCAAATTAAATTTAGAGTTAATTGTTAACTCCTTTAACAATAAAACATTTTAAGCCCTACATTCTGTAGGCAGATGCTTACAAGAAATGTTTTAAATGCTAACCAAAATTTATAAAATATGAATAAAAATTGATTGAATTGACTTAATGTGTTTCTAATTGTTGGTAGGCCTATCTTAATCCTTATAACACCCATAAAATATTACAGTTTAATTTTTAAAAGAACATAAAATCACTCTTATCATAATACTCCATCTGAAATGATAGGGGAATTAAACTTTGCGTAAAATCTCTCTTATCATAATACTCTATCTAAAAGGGTAATGGAATTAAACTCAAAAAATTTTATCACTCCTTCACATAAAAACTGACTGAATATTTGAACTTAATTGTATTCCAGCAAATAGAAAATATGGCAATGATATTTCCCCTACAAATTCCCCCCCGAGGATATGAACAAATGTTTGAATTTTTAAAAGTATAGATTGACTGTAAATAATAAACATGGAAAATATATTTCCTAAACACAAAAATTTCAAAGCATATACCAAGGATAAAACCCATTTCCAAATCATGCGGGTAAATTTCTTGGTCGAGCAAGTTCAAATATAGAAGTAAATCAATTTCGGAAATATGGCGGGTCGACTTTCGAACTACACTCGCTTATGCGTTTAATTCATTTCTAATGTCAACATGATTAGACTATAAAAAGACTCCTCAAAGATTAGATAGTACTTAATTCTGTTCCTGACTCCGGACCTAGACGCTCCTAAGCTACTATCCTGAACTTTCCCGGATAAAAGTATTTCGCAGAGGGTGAGATTTTACTTTCTTTTACAAGTCTTGTGAGATAGTTTAAGTTTAATTTAAGTTAAATTGTAAGAATGTTCGAGTGTAACGTTTGCAAGAGTCAGTTTTCAAAGAATAAGGCCCTTATGAGACATAATCGTGAAAAACATGAGGGAATTAAATACTCCTGCGATGACTGCTCTGCAGTTTACACGAGGCGTGCAAACTTAGTACTACACCAGGCTAAGTTTCACGGTGTTAAAAGACGTAAAATAGAAAACCCCACGGATGTTGCCGGTCCTTCGACCGCCCCTGTTATAAGTTCAGCTAGCTAATTGGACCAAGTCATCTTGCGACTTATTGCCACTTATCTAACGCCTTTACAATGCATAGAGGGGTGGTGGCTAGCCCCTATGCCACAGCTAACCGACAGCGCCCTACACTAACTATTACCGTTAACCTCTGCAACCCCCCCCCCCCCCCGTTTCGGTCGACGACTCTAGAGCGTCGGAGAGTTTTTCACAGCCCACTCTAGCTGACTTGACCAAGCGGGAGACCAAAGCGCTACAAGCTCTCATGGAGCGATACGACGTAACATTGAAGAAACCCCAGCCGAAGGAACCTGCAACCACCACGCCGGACAACCCTCCGCCGCCGGTACTCTCGTGCCATATCTGCGATAAGCGGTTCAACGGCCACGACGAGTTGAACGCACATATCCCGGAACACTATCAAGATCCCGACTCCCTGGATGACCTAACAAACCAGGAGAACCAGGATCTCCACGACTTTATGGATACGGTGGAAGTGGACAATGCACAACCCATCACCGCCCCACTTGACGCACCCATACTAGATCAACTAGAGGAGTTGGACGTATTGCATAATGCAATCTTCTGCGCTAGATTTACACCGGCAGCGGTGGAAACCGATGTAGACCTTTATGTTAACAGACATAGGGCGGCTATAGAAAAGTATCTTAAAGATAAATTAGCTCAGGAAAAAGGGATAAAATGGTATTTAACTGTTCGGGTACGTTACACGCGTGAATTGGGGAATTCCGAACAGGATGTAGAATGTTTAAGTTATCATAGGACCCGAAATCTCTCCATTCTAACCCCTGACGTTATTCCGGGACAAATTGATTTAGGGGTTTTAACTTTAAAACGTTTAATTGAGGAGTACGAAGCACAAGGTAGTGGTTGGGTACTTGATAAAATTATGTTCCTTCAAGTTAATATTGTAGCATACATACCATTACGTGGGGGGACTTATTTCGAAACCCCTAAATACCTAGCCTCTAAATTAGCACTTCTTAATATAAAAAACTCCGATAATAAGTGTTTCCTGTGGTCAGTTTTAGCCCATTTACATCCTGTTAACAGAGTCAATAACCCTTACCGTGTTGAGAAGTATCTACCATTCCAAAATGAGTTAGACATGACAGGGCTTGAATTCCCCGTAGAAGTAAATGCAAGGGTGTTGGAAAGGTTTGAGCAGTTAAATGATTTATCTGTTAATATCTTTGGCTATGAAAATGAGGTTTTTCCCCTCTACATTAGTTCAAACAGGGTTGATGAAGCCCGTCAAATAGATTTGATGTTACTTAACCAGGGGGAAAAGAAGCATTTCTGTTTAATACGTAGTTTGGGCCGCCTTATGTCTTCGTTAACCGCACATAAGGGTACAGCCTTCTATTGCCGCTATTGCCTTCACCGATTCTCCGGTAGTGCTAACGCCGAACGAAACCACAAGGAGCACGTTAAAGAGTGCAGCATACATGGACCGCAAAAAATCGAAATGCCAGTAAAAGAACCTATCCTGGAGTTTAAAAACATCGCCTGGCAGCAAAAAGTAAGTTCCATTTATTATTATTTTCACCTAAGAAACGGATTAAACACGTGTTAGAGCATACGTTGTAAAATCCACTGCGTGATATTAATGTTTGCTATTTCTATTCCTCTAGGTTAAATTCGTTATCTATGCTGATTTCGAGTCAATCTTAAGCAAAATACACCGATGCGATCCGGACGTTAACCTCTCTTCTACCACAAAAACTTCGCAGCACATTGCCTGCGGGTTCAGTTACGTCATCGTGGGACAAGATGGCTCAGTTTCAAAACCTGTGACGTACCGAGGGATGGATGCTGCGGAAAGGTTTTTGCAGAACCTCCTTCTTGAGGATTCTATCATCCAGGAGAAAATTAAAGCCATCGTACCCATGAACTTATCTAACTCCGAGATGGCGGAATTTTCTTCCGCTCAACTATGTTATCTATGCAGGAAGGCGTTCACCCCCGACGACTGCAAAGTTCGAGACCACGACCACACGGACGGAGCCTACAGGGGAGCGGCTCATAGTTCCTGTAACTTGAAGTTGAAGACGTTGAAATTCGTTCCGGTGTTTATGCACAATCTCTCCCGCTACGACGCTCATCTCATTATGAACAAAATCGGGCTTTTTAAGAGAGAGCAAATTAGATGTATCCCGACTAATTCCGAAACCTACATTTCATTTTCCTTGGGCAATCTACGGTTTCTAGACTCCATCAGGTTTATGCCGGCCTCGCTCGAGTCCCTCGTCTCCAACTTGGCCAAGGGAGGTGCGGACAAGTTTAAATGCCTAAACTCTGTCTTCAAGCCTGACGAAGTGGTGCATTTACTGAGGAAGCAAGTTTACCCGTACGATTATTTCGACTCCAAGGAGAAGTTCAACGAGACCAAATTACCACCCAAGGAGGCCTTTTTCAACTCTCTGACCGATGAAAAGGTTAGTGATGAGGATTATTCTCAGGCTCAAACAGTTTGGGAAAAATTCCGAGTCGCTAACCTCGGCGAGTACCATGATCTTTACGTAAAGACAGACGTTTTGCTCTTGGCAGACGTATTCGAAAATTTTAGAGCCATGTGCCTAGAATACTATAAATTAGACTGCGCTCATGCCTTTACCGGTCCCGGTTTTGCTTGGCAGAGCGCCTTACGTATGACGGGGGTTAAACTTGAACTTTTAACAGACCCTGATATGCACCTTTTTATCGAGAAGGGAATTAGGGGAGGAGTTTCTCTGATAACCCACAGGTTGGCCGAGGCAAATAACAAACATCTTCCTGAGACCTACGACGCTTCGAAACCTAGCTCCTACATCACCTACCTCGACTGTAACAATCTTTATGGAACAGTAATGTGCCACCATCTACCTATGAGGGGTTTCCGATGGTTGCAGCCATGTCAGGATTTCACCAGAGATGTGGTTCTTAATCACCCCGACGATGACCCTCAGGGTTTCATTTTAGAGGTAGATCTTGAATATCCGGAAAGTTTACACGAAGAACATAATTGTCTCCCGCTCGCCCCTGAAAGGCGTGTTATTAAAGTGGACGAACTATCTCCTTATTCAATAGATCAATTAAACAAACTAAAACTTAAGATTAAAGACAGTCATCCCAAGTTAGTTCCTACTCTTTATAACAGAGAAAAATACGTGCTCCATTACCGGAATCTCAAGTTCTACCTCGCTAAGGGTATGAAATTAGTGAAAGTTCACCGTATCCTCACGTTTGAACAAGGGGCTTGGTTAAAACCCTTTATCGAGTTTAACACAGAGAAGAGGAAGATGGCTGCAAACACGTTTGAGAAGGACTTTTTCAAACTTTGCAACAACTCCGTGTTTGGAAAAACAATGGAGAACCTGAGGAACCGAATAAACTTTGATCTTGTTCAGACCCGGGAGAGGGCTATCAAGAAGGCGAATTCTCCGACGTTCGAAAGGTTCACCATCTTCAAGAATGACCTAGTTGGAATTCACCGACTGAAGAAATCCCTGACTTTAGACCGACCCATTTACACAGGCTTCACCATTTTAGACTTGTTGAAACTGGTTATGTACGATTTTCATTATAACACAGTCCGTGCTAAATATGGTGAGGCAGCCAAACTTCTTTTCACGGATACCGATTCCTTGACGTACCATATCTTCACCGACGACCTTCCTCGGGACTTTGCCGAGAACAAAGAGATGTACGACTTCTCCGACTACCCCAGGGACCATCCACTCTTTAGCGAGGAGAACAAGAAGGTTCTGGGGAAGTTTAAAGATGAACTCAATGGAGTACAAATCCAGGAGTTCTGCGGACTCCGTCCGAAGATGTACTCTATCCTGTCGTCGAAGGGGGAGAAAAAAACAGCGAAGGGGGTTTGTCGTCGTGTGGTAAAGAAGAAGATACGTCACGTCGACTACAAGGAATCCCTACTTCAACGCAATCTCACCGTTGAAGAAATGAAGAGGATTGTAAGTCAGAAGCATGAACTGTTCTCGGTAACTCAGAGAAAGCTTGCCCTGAACCCGTGCGATGATAAGCGATACATCATCGACGGTGTATCCACTTACTCGTTAGGGCACTTTAAAATTAGGGACCTATAAAAGCGAGTTTTCCTCCGTGGCATAGCCCGGTTTCTCGCTTTACGTAAATTATTTTTTCAAATATCTTAGAATTGTGAAACTTAAATATCTTAATAAATAACTTAGAATTGTATAACTTAAATATCTTTCGTGTAAATATGTAAATGTATAAACTTGTTATTTTTTTTAATATTTTTGAATGTTGTTGAAAATAAAATAAATATATTATGTTAAAGTATTCTTATTCAAATTTTTCCTACTCTTTTAATTTTTCATGTACGAGGAGATGGGGCCCGACCTCCCCGCGAGACGGCGCGCGCGAGTGAATTAATCCGCGCGGGAAAATATTTAAATCCCGCGCGCGTGCGCGACGCGTGGTTATCTGTAAAAAAAAAATAAATATTCAAGACTGTATTTGTTTTAAAAAAACTTTATTGAAAATCTCTTATACATAAATTCCGATATCATTTTATCATTCGTATCTTTATCAGTTTTAAACTTTGAACAAATATCAAACAATTTAATACCTCTACATCTGAACAAAGAAAAATAAATACAATATCCACCACAAGTATTGGAGAAATCTCCTTGAAACTGCTTTGAATTAAAAGTTACAGTAAGACTATTACGTTCCACGAAATCATTAAATTCAAACATGTCGGGAGGGTTTCCGAAACTGTCGAAAAACTCTGTATTTTGCCGACTTGAAAAATATATACATGTCCAATGCATGCCTTCAGTCTTTGACGAGCCAGTATTTACAATATAGAGTGAAGGGAAAAATTTTACTTTCCGGGGAAGCTGGTCGGCGGCAAAAACACCTCGAAACAGATCTTTGGTGAATTTATCCTTTTGCATAATTTTAGTTATTTGCAGTGTGTCCATTTCTTTTAATTGTAATCGTAAATAACTGTTCTATTTTTATCAATCTCGATTAAATTCTGAAACTCAGAGTAATATAGAACTGTGATAGTCTTGGGCAAGTCCTTGGCGAATTTTAATTCCAATCGCAAGTTACCATTCCTTATCAATTGAAATTGAGAAGTTGAACTACTGAGGTCGGCGCTTAAATCAAAAGCAAATATGCAATTCCCATTGGGGAATTCCTCCCGTGAAATGTAATTTCCCTCGTCCAATAACCATTGAGAGGTTTGAGTAAAGAGATTAGTATAAGATCTCATATATTGACCACCAGAAAAGTTCGGGGTAAGAGGTTTATGAGGGACGCTAGCTCCGTCAAGGTACAAGGCAATATGATTTAAATCAAAATGTTGAAATTAAACGGGGACTTTTTGTATTCACCCAAATAAGCATTCTGGTCTACAAGAGCGAAAAGAACTCTTTTAGGTAGTTGACCCATGAATAAATTATCTCTAACGCATATTTTGGTACCACTGTTAATTGAAAAAGAGTTACATTCCGTGCGAATAATTGGATATTTCATAGTTGCCAGTTCCAGACATTTGGCATGCGCTATAAGTACTTCCGAGGGTAATTTTACTTTGCGAACATAAAGAGATGCCAACTCGTAAACTACTTTCCATTTAACCGCCCCTTCCGCGTGTATGCAAAATTCGTTTGGACTTTTAACAAACTTGAATTTAAGATCCGTCATATTTGGAATATATCTAGGTTGTTGACAAAGATCCAAGTGTACAGTTCCTACCATATCGATTGTTCCATTTCTAGCAAAGGCTGCTCTTGTTTTAAATCCACCGTTCTCATCCAACGCGTCAAATTTTCCAGCTGTGTCTTGTAAAACATGGAACTAGTAAGAAAACTAGTTTTGGCCGGTCCTCCGAATGTCACCGCCGTTTGAAACATGGCCTTGTACGGATAGTTTTGCGGTGAAGGTGTAACCGATCTCTCTTGCGCCGAAAGGTGTACTTCGCTGAAAAGACTATGCAGGAAATTATTTACCGGTCCCACTTTATCAGCAGCGGCCGGAATTGTAGTCCCATCAGCCGGGTTAACAATCCTGACTTGGAGATGTAGTAAAGTCTTGGACAAGTCCAAATACGCGTCGGAACTACCAGCTACGGTAAACGTGATTGTCGAATTTTCGTTAATGTTCGATATTGGGCTGTATTCGACCCATTCTCCACTCAGAATACTGGTATTGGTAAGGGGTACGTCGAAAAGTTCGACTTCGCTACTGATTGACCCATGCGAACCAGGGTGGACATGTGTCATTATATTTTTTTTAGGTAAAAATATCTGGATGTTTAAAGGGTGTTGCTTTCCTCTTCCTTGTCACGACTGAACTGACGAGTGATTTAGACCTACGCCTCCTTTTATTACCATTCCCCGTCATTTTTCGGATTTCTTCCGCCGCACTAAGGGCGAC
>JAEQBA010000400.1:0-58550 GCA_019434445.1 Phalangium opilio
CCCTCTTAAAACATCAAATATCCCTGTTCATATACAGTAGACTAAGATTGATACCATTTACAATAGGAGTCGGGACTACTTGTAACTACACTTTGCTCGCCAAGTAGCATAGCCTCCAAGTGTAAATGGTACGAATCCTCCTAGTATGAAAACTACGTCTGTATTTTTCAATTATTCACGACGTCTAAGAGAGTTAATAGTATCTAACAACTTCAGCGTTAATTTACTCTCCTGAACACCTTTACCCATTACCTTATCTTCCACAATATCTTATATAGGTTTCCAAATGATTATGCATGAGCTCCGTACGAAGAACGGACATTGAAGAAGCAGCTAGCGCCTTTACGGAGAAGACAAGGAAACGCAGAGGTTGTAACGAGACTACAACACTTCCCAGCATTGAGCGTCCTAAAACTAAAACCGGCCTTGCCCCATCATAAATATTCAGGACCGTATTAGAGTCTATCGTAACCCTTGCCAAGATTGAGACCGAGAGACGAGGGTTGTTGTTAAGCCTTGCCTATATACAATTACTCTATTTATAAGGCGTGGGACCCACCATGGGTCCTTTATTATTATTATCATAAGTTTATAAGATAAGTTCACTCCATAAGTACGACACTTCCTAAACAAGTTCGTAATGGTAGAGACTTACAGCTCGAGCTAGCAGCACGACAAGCGAGAATTGAAGTGCCACACTCGGTTAATTAGTTTTGCTGGACTTCCATCTTCCTATTTAGTCTGCATTACTAAGCCTTTGACAGCGCCTCACCAGGCCTCCCTCGCTTTACCCCGAATCTATGACCTACTTCAATCACTTCATGACAAGCTCCAGTTTGTAAACAGTGACAAACTTATATTGAACAATTCTTATGAACTTATGTTTCTATTATTATTTTTACAATAGGGACTTACAAAGGGTATATATATATTTTCTAGCAGGGTCTAAGTGTGATGTTGTTATCCGAGATATTTAGAAGAGCTTTCAGAAGCGAAGTTCACACCACAGAACTTTTTAATCAAGTTTAGTTTTTGAAACTATATACAGTGTGTTAATTAAAAAGGGAGGTTAATTTTATAACCGAGGTACAGTGGGATGGTTCTATGGTAATCAATTTTGAGTCGAAAATGTATATAACTTCTATGCCATTTTAACTCTAGCACCCTGTATAATTGAGAAAGTGGTATGTTATTTCTTTGTTTCTTTGTCTTTCGTGTGATTGTTCTTTATCTAATTAGGGGGGTCATGCGCAAAACACTTTAATCAAAACTTGGCGCGAGTTACTTTAAATATAGATACGACGGACGGAGTTCAAGAGACGAAAGGATTTTGCTCTTTCTTAAATATAAGCCTAGCTAATTTTGGAGTAAGATATGAAACACCTGGGATATATTTTAAACTTAGAAAAGCACAGACAAATGACGTTAAGAAAGATTGAAAATAACCGCTTAAACGTTTATATTTAGAGCGATTAGCCAGAACTTGGTACAATCTGTAATAACGTCAGACACTCAGTTGATTTGTTGATATCATTCTTTGAGACGGAATACATACGGCTATAGGAATAATTGTGTTCTAACCATTTTCACTCAACGTATCCAGGCGGATTTTCTGCAGGGAAGAGATAGACTAATCATTACGTGACGTAGGTGAAAAGTCATCATGGTTGCCACGGAATTTTCAGAACCAAATTCCCTGACTTTTCCAGGTTTTCCCTGACCTTTTTCTGAGATTTTTCCTGACCATTTTAGGGCGAAAGTGTAAATGTTTAAAGCACGTTTCAAGTGCTTATAATTAAATACATTAAGTTTTCCAATGTATTTGTTGCAACAAAATGAATAAGAAACATTTTAACTATAAATAACAGTCTAAGAGATTTTTTAGTGGCATTTACTTTATAAAAACAATTCTAGACAGCATTTTTAAGGATTGCTCTAGAGTTTTCCGTGTTAAGAGAGGATGAGGAGAAACTTTCATTACTCTTTCAATAAAGACATCCCCAGAAATTTAACCCACTAAAATCAAATTCCCTGACTTTCCCTGACCTTTTCGGCCCATTTTGAAATTCCCTGACTTTTCCAGGTTTTCCCTGACCCGTGGCAACCCTGGTCATAGATTAGAGGTAAAGCGACGCCTGGTCAGGCGTTGTCAAAAACTTAGCAATACAGACTAAATAGGAGAAGATGGAAGTCCTGCAAAACTAACCAACCGAATGCAGGACTTCAATTCTCGCTTGTCGTTCTGCTAGAACTAGCTCGAGCTGTAAGTCTCTCAGTAGCACTACGAAGTATAGGTAGTGTCATTCTTATGGAAAATATCACTTATAACCTTAAACCGCAACCAACTCTGAAGTTGCATTTCTTAAGTTCGGATATAGGCGCCGATTTATGCCAAAATTCGTTACTGAAGAGCGAAACGATGGTGAGAGAGAGAGAAAGAGAGAGAGAGAGGGAGAAGGAAGGGTGAATGAAGTAAAGAGTTTTTCTATATTCAGTATATTATGGGCGCTTGGAGATATTTTTGGCTTAAGGTGCTATATAGCTGCTCCTCCAGCCTGATGGGATATGTCTAAACTTCTAAAGGCGTTTGACTTTAGCCCACGGGAAGATGAGGATAAGATGAGTTTGTTATAAGATGAGAGAAAGAGAGAGGATGAGACACGCTTTCACGTCTTTCCTCATTATTATTCTAGATTTTTCTTGACGAGAAAACCATCAAGTGTTGGGTGCTCCGTGTGTGGAAATTGACTCTTTTTTCAAAAAGTTTCTTTTCATAATAATAATATCCAATCCCCCCAAGGCTTAGGCCTAGCTAGCTAGCAACGTGTTAAAAGAATTTTTGCATAGTAATACATATATTATAATATTGCTGCTGTGGTTTTAAATTTTAAAATATAATAATTACTTTTTTGGGTAGTACTCGATCTATTTATAATTTTAATAAAAATTTTAATTTATTAAAGGGAGGATGAAGTGATGATTTTTATTATCGATGCTTATACTAATTATGAGACCAGTTTGCATAGTTTCCAAATTAAAATTACTTTCAGATTTCATAGATAATTTTAAATTTGCACCTCTGACCAATCGCGTAACGCCATGCCTTCTTTTTAACAAAATTCACGTGCCACGTTCTATGCCTCAAGCCACTATTATCACATCGTGCGCAATTTTTATCAAATGGCAAGCTCTGCATGAACATTTAGCCTTAAATTTGATAAACGTTACGCCCCAAGTGACAATCATGGCAGACAGAAGAATCGGTAAAAAAAAAATTACTTCATTTTCCTTGCTTTTCACCCTCCCTTCAAAGCTATTTATTAAAGCACCAGTAACATTTGTTTTTTACAAACACAATTATTTACTAAATTATCATGTCAATGACAAACTATACCTAATATGATATTTAAAACAAATTTACTTGACATTTTAATATTTGTTTATCAAGATTAATCCTATGATTTTGTTGTCATTCCACGAAACAACGCGGGAAAGTTAAAGCAAAGCAAAACAATCATTCATTCAGAAAACCAAAAAGTACAGAAAATAAAATTTAAATGACAAAAACAGTTGCAAATTTTAAATACCTCCCTGTTTTTGACAGACACTCGCACGAGTCGGTTTCTCTACCTCGTGGTAACGCGTACTTCCGGAATAAAAAAGCAGCACGCGCACCACCTTCGCATGTTTGAAAGAATCGTTAAGAGAGGGATAAATCTCAAGCCTAAATCCGGTAGCTCCCTCGCATCTTCCCGCCAATTTATGTTATGAAAAGCGCGCGCTGAGACGAAAGCGCGAGACCCTAAGCTCCCCTCCCCCAGCTTTCCCGCCTTCACTCTCTTTCTCCTCGCGCTGCTCCGTCAGTGGAAAAGAGAGAAGGTAATACGGGCAAGGATCACGAGAGGTCTCCGTTGAGACGACGAGAGATCTCTAACCAGAACGCAACGCGCGCTCCCATCTCACCTGAGCTCGTGGAGGCACGCGTCTCCCTTCAATATCCTCCCTCAACCCCACTCTTTTTAGTAAATGACGTCACATGAAAGCCGTCCAACAGACCACGCTAAATAGATCAAGAACCCCCGACTCCCGGAAAAAGAACATTTTGGAAGAAGAAAAAGAATTCTCCCGCCCTCGCAATCAAAGGCAAAGCTTCACGAAAAATAAAATGTTTAAATGTCTCTAAAAGGTGACAAATAAAGTCTTAAGTTACATTACGTCATCAAAGATTGACATCCATACTGTACACACAGTTTATATCAATGTATTAACAATGTAAATGAAGCTGATATTCAATCCCAATCCAATCGTCTCGAAACTCCAGCCATATCAAGAAGTGATATCTAGTTTATTAGGGAGAAGGTATAAATTCGCCACATTTCCAGATTTATCTACAGTCCAAACGTAGGTCCGGAGTTAATCCCCGCCGCCTCTATATTACAACCAGCATCTCATTGGTTCTTGAAAACTCACGTCAGCGCGACGCGAATGACGAAAATTACGTGGTATTTTCCGACTGAGGAGAGGTGAAATAGCCCGGCGTCTCCTTTTACGTCCCCCCTTGTTTTTTGAAAGGGGGACTGGGACTATGGCGCGCGAATACTTAGGCGTCTTAAACCTTCTCCCTAGTAAACTAGATATCACTTCTTGGCCATATAAAGAGATTGAGTCAAATTATAATTGTTCAAAATTACAAAGGATTTGACAAAAATTACAATATCTTATCCACTGTATCAGGAATGCGTACAGCTACTAGGAATCATTGTGCCTTCATATAAATCCCATGTTACTTTCTAAACAGGTTTTGTGGGTATACCGGGCTTGAGAACATACTATCAGTCTCCACTCATCATTCTGATGTCTTTCAAACTACGATTTCATAATTGGTTGGTGGCAACGCAAGGTGCAACACACAGCGAGATAGATCATTATTCGCCAGGTAAAATTCGTCATACATAATGATAAGTCTAACTAGCTCATCCCTGCACAAAATCGCCTAGATACGTTGAGTGAAAATGCAGGATGTACGCTCACAATGTTATTTGCGCTGAGAGTAGCACTTTATGAAAAAAAACGGGGTAAAATATTTCCAATAGAAACTATTTGGTAGAAATAGAATCCGATATTGGCTATAGTTTAATTCAATATATCGAAGAAATATCTATAGCTATAAAGTCCGCGTCGTAGAATTTTGGGCAGCGCAAAAAAAAAGAAACATCGATTTTATGATTTTTACTTATTGACTGGAATCGGACCATTTTGAATCAAATAAGAAATAGAAAGCTCAAGAAGTGGATACTATCAGAAGGTGATAATAGAAGAAGGATGACACTCTGTATTCTCTTAATACTTCAGTTATGTAACACGATTCCTCCCAGGCTCACTTCCCTTTTTTGTTTGCTCTCCTGCGCTCATCAAACTTCAGATGGGAATAATCACACCGTGCTAGGGTGAATTCTATAACTGTTTTTTTTATTTACTAAATCCTCAGCAATCAACCCACAAACCTTGATTGTCTTGACATGGGACATAAATCCATGTACAAGCGCATGCGCCTTGGCAAATAGTTAAGGAGCGCTATTAGAGTAATGATGAGGGCAACTATTTATCTGGAGTATGTGATTCGGTTTAGTAATCTTGCTATAATAAATGTTGCTCCTGTTGTTGGGAAGTGCACTTCTCTCGAAGAGAAGTATTATAAACTTCTGATACTATCTATTCGCCCACAAACCATCATGGGTGCTGATGAATGCACCGTGAAAAGCGCAGCAGTTGGCTCTAGAACTGCACTCCACAAGTTGAAGTGTTACGTGTATTTTCCCCTCCTTCCATTTTTTTTATTTTTTTTTTTATTTACTGTCTCCAATTTCGATTTTTTCCAAAGGATTTACTTTGTGAACTTTTTTTCCCAGTAGGCCTTGGGGGTATAGAGAAATTCGACGTAACTGTTTGAGCCATTTTCTTTTAGCTTTCTAGAAAATGCTTCGCGACAACTTGCTCGATATTAAAAGGGAAAGCCTAGCTATAGCTTCCGCCCACTAAGTTCTCTCCTAAATCGTACTCTGCCACAGCCAACAACTCTTGAAACTGACTTGGAAAAGAAATAAAGCTAAAAATACACACTTTCCTTGATACGAAAGGAGGAGCGTTTTGATTTAGCTACCTTCATCGCCTGTAAGATTATTTCAATGATTTCTGTGGTAGTTCTGGACTCCCACACTGCGAAAGGCCCATAATTAAGATTAGGCTTAGCTAGTCTTTTGGCGGGAATAATGCTAATAGGAATCAATGTGCTTCAATATATCCAGCGTAGTAGTTCTGAACTCCAACACTGCGGTACAAGTAACTATAGAGAGCTTTCAGTTGGAGGAGGAGCTGATTCTCGTGACATAATTTACGCTGCCATATTGGTAGGTTTAAAGCAGGAATGGAGCTGAGACCACCCAATATGGCTACCAGAACAGCGGTAAGACTTGGGAGGGTATGGCGTACTACTATCCCATTTGAAAGCTCTCTATACAAAGGCCCATAATCAAGATTAGGCTTAGCTAGTCTTTTGGCGGTAATACTGCTAATTGGAACCCACGTGAACCATATCCCGCCTTAATTTCTACGCTGGTTTCGTTTACCGGGCTTGATTACTTTGTACACTGATAAAATTAATATTTATGCCTAAATTAAATTGAAGAAATAAATCAAATCGTAGACAGAAAAATAAGGAAGTTAAGAAAAAAAAATACTTTTAAATTATTTCGTAAACCTACATTAATCGACGTAATATTATTCAGAAAACCTCAGTCTAGACTGATAATTTATACGTGTTATTTGCATACGGATTCTCATGAGGACTGAAAAGTGCAAATGGAATAAGTACTTGAAGTTGAGAAAGTATACAGTTTAAAATACTCAAGCTGCCAGCACGGAGCTTGTTAATAGAAGCTCCGTGCTGCCAGAGTCAGACTTCTGATCGATTTCCCAAATATTCAAAACTGAACTAGAAAATTGCACAACTAGCTAGCGCCATCTATGTCATACTTCAATAAATTGAATTAAACTCAATTAAAACCCGAAATTAACTAAATTAAAATAATAAAATTAATTAATCTTCCAGAAAACCTTAAAAATAAATAAAACAATTAAACATAATTAAATTATCACAAAGAATATTCACAGATGTCGCTCAAGCATTTCAACACAACCTCAAAACACCCTACCCCCCTCCCCCCGCAGCTATCAAGAAACAGCTTACGACGTCAATATTATTTTGTTTTTGCAACCCTTTGAGTCCCTGTTATATTTGTAGCAAAACAGGTAGAAGGGTAAGAATTCGAGGGAGAGAGATAAAAATTTTACAAGGTTTTTAAGTCTGTAAATGAACGCCATGTCCTTCTACTAAATTGTTTTCCCCTTTTCGGAGATTAGTTTCGGAGATAGCAGCGTAGACTTTTATTTAACTTTCTAAAGCGAAGGGAATTTAAAAATCGTGTTTAAAATTAAGGCAGAATTCCTTGATGTCACCTTGTCCCGGAAACGTTCAAAGAAATTTGTTCCTTACGTAGTAAAATTTAATAATTTTGAATAAATATGAATTATGATAAGGACAATGTTACGTATTGGGCGGACAAGTGTTGTCAATCATTTGTGACTCTTGCAATTCAATTTACCGCTATCTACCGATGAGAACTAAGAGAAAATATACTAAAGTTAACACAAAAATATATGATAAATTTATTTAACCCTTTCAAACTTGCAATTACCATAAGAATGTTTTGAGTTTTATCAAACTATCTCCATAATTTATTTATTTATTTATTTATTATTTTTCACCAGGAAAGTATAGAGGTGACATCGAGAATATCAATCTCCATAATGAAATTTCGCGATACGGCCCGGGAGGGTACTTACCATGATTGAGCCTTGTTGACGTCATCAATATTTAATTATTAGCTCTTGGCACAGTAAGAAACTTAATTAGTTATATTCATTTTAAATATACAGTCTAATTAATTTTAATTAACCCAAAGTTGCGTTGATTTATAACTATAGTTTACTTACCAACCCGGACCACGGAAGGTATCAATTTAAATAAATAGCACTTAAGTTAATTAAAAATAAGAAGAACTCTTCTAAAACTTTGCCAAACTCTTCTCTCTAAGTTTCTCGTTTAATTTCTTAAGAAAATTCCATTTAAACTTCCATAATTTAAATACGATAAACGTTTAATAATTTTAAATATTGCCGATTTGATATTCAGAACTTTATTTAAATATTTTGAAAGTTCTGAGGTATTATTAGTAACAGTTCATAAGATGTGTTCCTCCATAAGTTTGTCAATGGTTACAAACTGGAGCTTGTCATGAATTGAATGAGGTAGGTCATAGATTCGAGGTAAAGCGACGCCTGGTTTTGGCGCTGTCAAAGGCTTAGCACAGACTAAATAGGACCTAGATGGAAGTCCTGCAAAACTAACCAACCGAGTGCAGTACTTCAATTCTCGCTTGTCGTTCTGCTAGAACTAGCTCGAGCTGTAAGTCCGAGTGTAATCTCTCTCAGTAGCATTTCGAAGTATAGGTAGTGTCATACTTATGGAAGGAACATACCACTTATAAACTTATGTCAATAATTACGTTTCAATAATAAAAAGACGGTCTTATAGTTTTAAGTTACTACCTTATCTGGTTGTCCTTTCTTTTGGCTTATTTCTTAAAGAAAACACGAGCTATTTAACATTTATAATTAGTCTGAGTCATTGTTAGTACACGCTGGCTCTTGATCTTTTTTTATATAAGACTTCTCTCTTTCTCTCTCTCTCTCTCTCGCTCTCTCTTTCTCTCTAGGATGTACATGCCTAACAAAGATTTAATCTTTTTCAAAGTCATTCTTTTACAGAAAGCCAGTTTTTCTGCCTCAATTAATACTTCTCTAACTGCTATAGCCCTGGATATATTTCAGAGGGCTGAAATGTATACTAACCAAGGTTATAACAACGAAATAACGGAACTTAAAACATTTTCTCCAAGAAAACTATATTATAATTATACTATTTATTTAATATACATATAAATACAGAGTGTTTCTTATAAGTCTGCCATTGGGAAATCAATTTTGAGTCGAAAATGTTGTAACTTCTATCTCCATTTTGTCATCCACAAGGGGCACTGTTTTCGAGTTATGATTTTAAGAGTGTTTTAAGGATGACCCCTTAATTGAATTATTAGTTAATCATTGTATGAATCAGTTTCTTTATTAAATTTAAGGGGGTCATCCGTAAAGTACACTTTTAATCTTAACTTGAAAATAGTGTCCCTTGTGGATGGCAAAATGGAGATAGAAGTTAAAACATTTTCGACTCAAAATCGATTTCCCAAAGAACATGATCTCCCTTAATTTATGGATGGCAGACTTATCACAAACACCCTGTATGTATTTTTATCAAGAGCGATATATAACTTTCTCCTTTTTCATTTTAAATATAAAAAAGGTCAAATATTTTTATATAAATTCAAGACTTAACGGTTTGAAACTTCTCATGGTCGTTCAAATGTTATTTACGTATGTTTGGAATTTTGTTCAAATTTAAATGTACATATATGTATATATTTTTGGATTCAACAAGGTTTCACCAAGAAGGGATATCTAGTTTACTAGGGAGAAGATATAAGATGCCTAAGTATTCGCGCGCCTTAGTCCCAGTCCCCCTTTCAAAATACAAGGGGGGACGTAAAAGGAGGCCGGGCTATTTCGCCTCTCCTCAGTCGGAAAATATGATTGTAATTTTCGTCATTCGCGTCGCGCTGACGTGAGTTTTCAAGAACCAATGAGATGCTGGTTGTAATTTAGAGACGGCGGGGATTAACTCAGGACCTACGTTTGGACTGGAGATAATGCTAGAAATGTGGCGAATTTATACCTTCTCCCTAGTAAACTAGATATCACTTCTTGGTTTCACTAAATATTTTATTTTACTTTTAATATAAAACTAAACGTAATCTCTATAAACGTGGTATGCAAAAAGCGCGGGCGTTTTTATAACAAATGGCGCGAGGTGACGACGCTTCTAATTGCCTCTTTTAAGTAAAAACAGTTTTTGTTTGTTTAAAAAGAGGATTAGGCTTAGCGAGTCAACTTTTGAAACTTTTTGAAAACTTGAAACTATAAAATTAACGGAAATGTTTCGGTAATTTTTATCTTAAATTCGATGTTATTTTTTAATAATAAATTGATATAAAAATGGTTATTTGACCATTCATTATATTCTCTGTTATTAACTATGTATTTACTAAGCCTTGGCTTCCCACAACTTTGGCGCGAAAAAAACTAGGCTAAAAAAAATCAAACATCCTATTTTTTCAATGGCTTTCTATTTATAGTAAATAAAAGCTGGTCGAGTGACGTCAGAACTCCAAAAACTGGAATAAAAATATGCATAATAGGCCTAAATGATCTATAGGATACGTTTCTATTTTATACGGGTAACACTTGTATTTATTTTCAAAAAAAAAAAGAATCCCCTCATTACGAATAAAATACACCTGGCTAGTTGTTTCAGAAGTGCATACATGCCGCTTTGCATTTAGGAATATTTTTTAAAGGTGCGTTGAATATTTCTAAAGGTATCTCGTCCTTGTTATGTAGTCCCTCCCATTGCACTAAAACGCAATAATACACTAGTTAAAAATCTGCCCTATAATATACCCCAATTAAAACTGACGTACGTTTAGTTGTTATTGAAAAACAACTTCCATTTTGGTACCGGTAAAGATAGTGCATATGCAGATAATCGTTGCCAGGCATTTGTGACTCGTGCAATTCAAAAGACTATGCAAAACAACACACGCTAAAGTTTGTAAAATTCAGTTCGATTCAGTAATTATCGTTCAGTTCCATGCAGGAGATATGCACAAATAACAAATTACTGGATGGCAACACTGAAGCGCATGCGGTTAAAGTTATCTGGTCTATAGCTACACCTTCAGTGCATACATACTAACTATAAACATTTCCAAATGGATAATTTAATATTATCGGGTTACCGAGCCAATCAGGTGATGATGTGAATACTAATTATTCATTAATTACCAATATATTCAAAATTCATCTATAATCTATTTGTAATAAAAACAAACTCAAATACCACGTCACTGCACACGTAAATACAAAATGCGATGTAAAATTAAGTCAATTTAAGGCCCAAGGTATACCATTAGAAGGGGTTCAAGAAAAAAAGGTTAATTATAATTTTAATTGGTGTAATGGGAAAAAATGTGTACTTTATTAATTTAGCCATGATTAAGTCTTTTGTCGTAATCCAACTTTGAAAGAGGGTAAATGAACATTCAGATTGGAACAAAATTTTGGAGTACTATGTACAGGGTGTTTCAGAAAGGTCAGACTGTGGTAAATTAGGGACGATTTCGAGTCGAAAATGTAACGTATATGACATTTTGGCTATAAGGGACACCGTATTCAAAAACACCCTGTATATTTCACACTTTGAGAGAAGTTTCCCGTGCAAATACAGATAGATATATTGAGATCCAGACTCAAAATCTCGTTTAATCCCATAGCTAACACCCCCGTCAAATTTACGAGAAAAACAAGTTATTTATAGACGTTTTAGGCATCTCAATATTGTCTAGAGAGAAAGAGAGAGAGTGTAAAAACTGTCTCTCTTTCAACCTGGCATCACCAAAAACGTTTCAATTCAGATCAATTCAATTATATTTAACATGGGAACAAATCTTTCTTAAACTAGCAACGACAAATTGATGCATGCGTCACGTTTAATGTTATCACGTTACCAATTTAACTTAATTTAAAGAAATAATTTAATTTACAGTTCTAAACAAAATAGACACTTATAACCTTTTGACCTTTTCTACTCTCGAGAAGGTTTTGGCGCGTAAACAATTCCAGGAATTTCATCAGGTATTACTGGAGTTCCATTAAAACGAATCTTAATTTCGCCTATAATAATATTTAATGGGGATGTGTGTCTCCGTGTAACAACAGAAACCTAAAATACGAAGTAAGGTCTACAATAATTGTTAAGCGTAGTAATAATGGTTCAAATTGCGAGACAAATGCTTAGAAAGATTCAACTTCAAAGGAATACATTTCCGACACGCGTTTTTAATACGTTTCGTTGCTTCAAAGTGGTTTTAAATTCAATGTTATTTCAAATTTAAACGCGAGTGTGAAAAATATTTCCACGAATTCTTCTTGAATCCTCCGATTAAATTCCACGAAATTTTCGAAGTAAATTTGGTATAGTCATGGTTGATATCATAAAATAAACTAATGTCAATACCGATACCGATATCGCAGTGCAGTTTTACTGGAAACCATACCGATTTTACCCAATGAAACCGATATCGACCGATTTTTACCGATATTCGACCTAAATTTACGATAATCGACAGTTGTTTTACCGATATTCGACCTATATTTACGATAATCGACAGATTGGTTTACCGATATTCGACCTATATTTACGATAATCGACAGATTGTTTTACCGATATTCGACCTATATTTACGATAATCGACAGATTGGTTTACCGATATTCGACCTATATTTACGATAATCGACAGATTGGTTTACCGATATTCGACCTATATTTACGATAATCGACAGATTGGTTTACCGATATTCGACCTATATTTACGATAATCGACAGATTGTTTTACCGATATTCGACCGATTTTAACCGCTAATAGAACGATTTTTACCCATTATATATCGATTTTACCGTTTATCAATCGACAGAATTGGGGGGGGGGTAATCAGTAACCTGCATAAACTGTTCGACTGTACATAAGGCTTTAACATTGATAAAATAAAATTTACGAGTGATGTGCCCCTCGGACAGGATTATACAAATACATCGGAACCACAACAGAAAGTGCCTACGTGATGTTTACCTCGCGCTAAAAATCAGAGATTTCTTCCAAAAAAACAATCATTTGTCAAAACCTATAGCTAGTTACTTAATCTTAGCGATATACATCACGCGAGCTCAAATCTACTTCGCAGTGGTTATATTACCTTTATCATTAAAATCAATTATGAAATATCAACAAATAAAATAGAGAATTTTTGAAAATTATAAATTTAAATTGAACCCTTTGAAAATAACATTACAAACAAAAAAAACTGGTTATCTTTTAAAGTAATTTGCATATTAAAGACCCGTTAATCATGTTTGCGCACGGTCACGAGTTACAAACACGTGATTTTTTAAAACGTTTATATTATATTAAATTAAATAATAAAATAAATAAATAAATTACTTACTTAACAATCTATAGATGAATACGTAATTTAATTACCTTAATCTATAGTCATTAAAATAAATCGTTAAAGTAAATCACGTGTTTTTGTAAAGCATGAATTAAATTTAAAGTCATTAATTTGTCAGGTAATAAAAATAATTATTAAATAAAGTTGTTCTATAATCGTTTCTTGGCAGTTAATGTGTCTAAGGCGTTGACTCTAAAAGTTACGTAAAAATAAAAGTTTTATATAAGCGACTACGAGACCATAATTAACGATTAGCATTTGGCGGGGTTTTTTTATTTTTTTTTTTTAAGAAATTCTTGCCCACGTGTTAACAAATTTCAAGGATAAATTTTTACCCACAGACTTCTCTTCCGTTCTTAGCTGGAATTACAACTTTTCTTTCTTTGCCATTTCTAAATGAGGTCGTGTTTATATTTAACAATGAAGTCCAAACAGAAAACTAAATCACTGAAAACGTGGTATAGACAATATCTTGTACGGATTTCGGATTGATACGCCGCCATTTTTTAAAATGGCGGACAGAAAAAATAAGTTTTCAATTTAATAGAAGCTTCACAGCCCCAACTGTGGAAATTAATATTACGTATGAAAATTAAAATATTTAATTTTTGAAATTATTTGGCAACGTTAATCATTACATCAGCCCTTTAATTTAAGATAATAGATAAATGGAGGGGGGTTTGGAATCTCTAAGTACTCGGGAATAAATAGTTTTCCCTTAAAGTGAGGGTGAAAAGGGAAGTAAAGTGATTTTTAAACGATTCTTCTGCTAGTTATAAGACCAAATTGCATAGTGAAATATCCAGGAAATATATACCTCGGAATTATATTAAAATTCAAATAAGTTTCAGATTTCATATAGATTATTTGAGAATTGCACCTCCAACCAATCGCGTAACGCCCTGCCCCTTCTTGTTTAAAAAAAATTCACGTGGCACGCTCTATATCTCTCGCCATAATTGTCAGTCAAATCGCGTGCAATTTTTATAATCAAATCTCGCGCCAAATTTCATTCAACATCACAAGCACGTGCTACGTCAATCTTGTTAAATCAAAAAAGCATTGCGTTACGCGATTGGCTGAAGGTGCAAATTACAAATAATCCAATTAACTCTGAAACTAATATGAATTTTCAAAATCATTCGGAGGAACATATTTCCTGTGTCTTGCACCAGGCCTACATGCAAATTGGTCTTATAATTAGTAGAAGAATCAACAAAGAAATAAAAATCACTTAATTTCCCTTTTCACTCTTCCTTTAAAAAAAACCAGGAAAACATCCGTTAAAAGAGAGAGAGAGAGAGAGAGAGAGAGGGAAAGAATGGAAAGGGGTTTTTTGGCCCACGATTAAAGACTAGAAAAGTGCGTTACGTAACATATTTTCTTTACTGACTGACCCTGAAGAAAAGGAGGAAAACACGCGTTCCTTACACACACACACTCACACATTTCTACGTACTCTAAGCCATACCATAAGAAAATAATATATAGCTCCCTATAAGTATGAAACTCTCCATTTAAGCCATGTAAACAGCATTTTCTTCCATTGAAATTTGTAAAAAGTTTCTAATGCCACCTATTAAGAGTTTTTGGCGTTGAAATATTTGTTTAGAAAATTTTAAAATTTTATATTGTAATTAAATAGTTAAAGGTCTAGAAGTTATTATTATGATAATTATAACTGATTAAGTGCATGTCAAAATTATCATAATAAATTAATAGATGGCGCGAGATTTTGACGAAGGAGGCTAACGCCTACACTGGTATGAGGTATGGAGTGTCTCTACGGGCGCGGCGATATTTCCCTGGCCCACCGTGCCTTTCGCGGACACCTTAGGTGGCGGCGGTGGTTTCGTCCCCCTTTTACTCGTAGTACCGAAACTTCTCCCACAGGGCGTAAAAGCGTAAGCGCGCCAAATTTGGGAGCAAATGCTGTAGTATGAAAATGTACTATGTTTCATACTTATAGGGAGCTATATATTATTTTCTTATGCCATACCCATAGTTGAGTCTACCTCGCGAAGTCGAACAAGGGTTGGGTTTGTCTTAAGTATAAGCAAGTACACCTATAGGAAACACGCGAGGGTACGTAAGCCTACGAGACATTTTTAATCCGCCTGTCTAATTACGAAGGCTGCCAAGTGAGAGTGTTATAGTATGTTACGAGAAACCTTGTAAGAATAAATAGACTATGTACCTACCATAAAAGTTTTTGTTTTCAAAAAGTACGAACCGAAAGGGTTAGATAGATATCTTAGAAAGAGAGGGAGAGAGAGAGAGAGAAATTTACCTTGAGCCTAATAAGGGTGTGTTTAAAGATATTACATGGTTAACTATTAAAAGATTTCCGGTAAGTCAGTCAGTAAGTAATCTTACCCGCTTAAGGTCATATGACGTATGCACGTGGTGGTACTATATTTAGTAGGCAAAGGTCATATACGCCTAGCTATATATCGTTCCGTGCCAGGTTCGATTCAAATTTGAAACTTACATACTGAATTAAATACAGATTCTTCTTGGAGGAGAGATGAGATGGAGTAGAAGAATCTAAATACCTATAACCCTCATCCTTGGAACGGCAACGAAGTCCTCCCAGCATCCTGAGTGGGTGGCGTTTTGGTAGGGTCGTATCTGGTACGAAAATGTATGCTGATTGCCCCTGTGTCTTAAAATTAGAAGCTAATTCGTTATAATTGGGGCTAGGGGGCAGCACTTAACAATCCAGGTACTAGGTAGGGGCGTGCGCGAGATACTCTGGGTCGGAGACTTCCAATGCCACACATGGTACGTGAACTTTGCTACTCCATCTTACCTCTTTTCTCCAAGGACTCGTAGACCAAAATACACAACGTTTCAACTTTTTCTTCAACCCAAAAATGGTTGTACGAAAGTCCTAAGAGTGATTAGCCCTCGCTTTTCCAATTGATATCTATAAATAAAAGGTAAAATAATAGGTCTATACCCAAAAAATGGTTGTAGGAAGTCTTGAAGAGTGATGAGCCCCTCGCTACCAATTTATATCTATGTAAAAAAATGTAAAATAATAGGTCTATACCGAAAATTTGTTGTAGGAAAGTCTTGAAGGGTGATTAGCCCCTCGCTTCCAATTGATATCTATAAATAAAAGGGTAAAATAATAGGCCTATACCCAAAAATGGTTGTAGGAAAGTCTTGAAGAGTGATGAGCCCCTCGGTTCCAATTGATATTTATAAAAACATGGTAAACTAATAGGTGTATACCCAAAAATGGTAGAAGGAAACCAATAAGAGTGAATAGCCCCTCGCTTTTCCAAATGATAACAATAAAAAAAGGATAAAATAAAACACAGTTGCGTTTTGGCTTGGAAATAGACATTCTCATGGACATCAAGGCGGTATGGCATAGCAAGTTATTTTTACATAACGACCTTACATTCTTAAAGGTAGACAGCTGCTGTTTGCGCTACTGCTAAACCTATAGTATGTTTTAGCTTTTTTTTGACGAAAATAATAACCTTGGATCATATTTCCGTTTTTGCTAATTTAAAATTTATAATTAATAGCTAATTATTCTTTGAGGAAAGAAGAAAAAAACTGTTAATTTTTATAGATGACGTTAGGAATTTTTATCTTGATACAAAAAAGACTCGTACGAGTCTTAGTCAGCATTCGAGAGTTGAGGGAATGATCTTACGTAATATGCTAGTGTGTGTTGTGACGTAATGAGCTATAATAAGGACACAGAAACTTACAGAGCAATGAAGTTATTCATTGCCTTTAGCAGAAATAAATAGCGGTAAATAAAGAGGAATTTACTGTTTTCTCCAGTTTTAAATTGGCTATGGAGGTTGCTTTAAACTGAAAAGATGTGTTTTTCGCTCAATTAACAAACAGAATTTAATGAAATAATGCAACACTTTAAATGAAAGGGTTAATATTTGTTTTATATATATTTCCATATTATAATTCATATATTATTATTTAACTAATACCAAGAAGTGATATCTAGTTTATTAGGGATAAGGTATAAGATGCCTAAGTATTCGCGCGCCATAGTCCCAGTCCCCCCTTTCAAAATACAAGGGGGACGTAAAAGGAGGCCGGGTTATTTCGCCTCTCCTCAGTCGGAAAATACGTAATTTTCGTCATTCGCGTCGCGCTGACGCCAGTTTTTAAGAACCAATGAGATGCTGGTTGTAATTTGGAGGCGGGGATTAACACCGGGCCTGCGTTTGGACTGGAGATAAAGCTGCTAGATATCACTTCTTGCTAATACTAACTAAATATTGTGCCAAGTCAGCTTTTTCTCGATTTGATATTTTTAAATTACGTAAGAAACGCGTCTCTAATGGGAATTTATTTTAAAGCGATATTAAACTTAATTCAAGTGATGAATATTTAAAAAATATTACTTAGCATTTGAAAAAAAAACCGAAAATTTTCCTGTACTTGCAATTATATTTTAAAAAATTTAAAAATTCTTTAATCTTTTAATATATTACGTCAATTTTCAATCATAATATTTTAAAACAAATATGTTTTATTAAAACCACACGGGGTTTCGTTATAAAAGGAAGTATTTAGCCCAGATTTCATTATTATATTAAAAAGAGATAAAAAATAAACTAGAGGATCATACAGGAATTAAAAAAATAAACTATCATGTTTTTCTAAAGAGAGAGAATAAAAAATAAATTAGAAACTAAATAATTTTGTGACGAAGAGGGCATATTGAATTATTGTCTGAGGTTTTGGGTTTAGTCGTATCGGAGTTCAAAGTACCGTATCACGTCATGGATACCCAAAGAGACTTGACGTCAAATTACAAACCAATCAGATGCCGAGAAATTATTAAAAGGGTCGTTGTTAAGCGGCAAGATCTATTGAAGATTCGATACTTGTATTATTGTATTAAAAATTGAGATGTTCGCCCCTAATTGCAATAAACAATTAAATCAAAACAAGTGTGTAAACATAGAAATTGCGACCAATGTTGAATCACAGCTGTTTTCTCAAAATCTGAATCAGTTGTTTTCTCAAAATCTGAATCAGTTGTTTTCTCAAATTCTAAATTATTAAACAGAAAAACTGGAGAATTAGTTTGGGGTTCAAGAAATATTTGGTGCCCTAGTGTCATGACCCGAGTTTGAACTTTGTAAATTTACAGAGATACAAATATACAGTCTCAGGACATTCTGGGAAATAGAACAATTCCTCTGGTCCAAAAACTGCAGTTTATTAATTTCTTGGACTATAGTTTTTAAATTCAAGAAGCGGGGGTTACTGTATGGTCCTCTTAAACTAAGGGGGACCAGTTTATTATTTCGGACACTAGGGGGTCACTGGTCCCAATGACTAGTTTAAAAAGTATTCTTATTTCCCAGACTGGCCGGTCCAGGGTGTTCCAAAAGAGATGATATGACCTACGTACAATGGGCAATCAATTTTGAGTGTAAAATGTTCTATCAAGTTACGATTGCAGTACGTATTTTACCGTTGAACCCTTAAATAAATTAGAAATCATGCATTATCTTTTATTAAATTCTTAGTTTAAATTTAAGGAATAACACGCAAAACACAAGTTTAAACCATAACAAAATGTCATGGAAAATTTTCAACTCAACTACTATATATTAAATAAAAGGCATTAAACTGAATTTAGAGTATTACAATAACGCTATGACAGAAGTTATAAGAAATCGGCATCCTGTTCGACCGAATTACAACATCGATCAAATTAAAAATACCCCAGTTATCGGTGATCAAACAGAAAAATTCTTATAAAAACATTTTATGCAGAAACATATTTTTTTTTGTGGAAACGAAAAGAAACTATTCCATTTCGGGTTATAAAAATTGATAAAAATATATTTTTTTTAAAAAAGAGGGTACTGTATAAAGCTGCACGACATGTCAAACGGACCCAAGACAATTCACTCAAAAAAAAAAATTCCATCCCCAAAAATTATTAATCTTGATTTACCTAGAGATAGCAGAAAATTTTGGTTTTAGTTTATTCAACTTGATAACTATATTATTAGAAGTTCATAAATAGAAGGTAAAATCAAGAAGTGATATCTAGTTTAATAGGGAGAAGGTATAAATTCGCCACATTTCAAGCTTTATCTCCAGTCCAAACGTAGGTCCGGTGTTAATCCCCGCCCCCTCTAAATTACAACCAGCATCTCATTGGTTCTTGAAAACTCACGTCAGCGCGACGCGAATGAGTACAAAATTACGTATTTCCCGGGCTCCTTTTACGTCCTTCCTTGTATTTTGAAAGGGGGACTGGGACTATGGCGCGCGAATACTTAGGCATCTTATAACTTCTCCCTAATAAACTAGATATCACTTCTTGGTAGCATTAGGAAGAACAGGAAGTGTCATACTTATGGAACATATAACTTATAAACTTATGGAAATACTCCAAGTATAAAACCCCCAATTAAAGTCTGTAATACTTAATTTCCACTTCAAGTAATGCACTTTTTTGAAAAACATTCTGGTCCAAGCGGTCTCCCCGGGGAATTTTTACAACTTAAAAAAATATCACCCCCTATTGGGTAACAATCGTTTTTTCGGACATATAATATATGTATTTGATTTCAATATGACAAAATAATAAAAACAACGTAACATAACTTTGCCTGAATTTAGCATAATACCATCCTATAAGCTAAGAATAGAAAGAAATTTCCTTGAACCATTATAAAGAACTCATCAATTTATTTATATAAGAAAGGGTTATTTCGATCGGTCCCAAGATAGAGGGAGCACTTATCATTAGACTAATCATTATGCATGACGAATTTCACCTCGCAGCGTGCGGTTGACCTCGCGTTGCTACCAACCAATGAAATCACAGTTAGAAGTTAGGCCGGCCCACAAAACCCGCATAGAAATTAAAATTGGAGATATGGGGCAAAATTATTCCAATTAGATGTATGCATTCCTGGTAATAGAGAGCTTTCAGTTGGAGGAGGAGCTGAGCCTCGTGACATAATTTACGCTACCATATTGGTGCGTTTAAAGCGGGAATGAAGATAAGACCACCCAATATGGCTACCAGAACTGCGGTAAGACTTGGGAGGGTGTGACGTATAGTACTATCCCATCTGAAAGCTCTCTATAATGATAGAGATATGGGCGTGTACTCTAGTATACTAAACTCACGACACTTGGTGATACGAAACAAGCCCCTCCTACATCTCCAAGTACCATCGCAAAGCCACTAGAATTCCCTGTGTCTTTTCTATGATTTCCTGGTCGAAATGGTTGAATTTTACAGCAGTCATCGTTCATAAAAGCTTTGGTACTTACATAAATATATATTTAATCTGTAGAGAATCTAATTTATTCAGTTACAACATTTTGACGCAGCCCCCATCCCAATCCCCCCGCGCATAAATTTAAGATCGACTGTATAACACGACTAGGAAAGGGTAAAAACAACGATTTATAAACTTTTTCTGTACAGCTGATCTTATCTTTTTAACTTCCATCCATCTCTCTACAAACTCCGGTAAAATGCGACAAATCTTCATGCCGGTTTTGAAACGAGGTAAATACAAGGACGAAACCGATCACTTACTCCCTTTTTAACGTACTCTTGTTTGAGAGGGACGAGTTTTTATGCTAAAAACAACGTTATTCCCTCACCAACTTATCCCATTTTTCGATACACGTGCCATAGCAAGATATTTTGCGCGGGAAAAAGGTTCAGCTTCAGGAGTTGCTGAGGATAGGTATCTAACGGAACGAGAAAACCAAGCGTACAGGGTGTTACCGGTGCTGACCATTCTAGATACTTCTACTCTTAACCCGGGTTGGTGTTATGCAGTGACAATATAGACCATTTCGATGTGACTAAGAGGGGGTAAAAGTTTGCCTTCCATCTCTGTATTTAGCGCCTGCGCTGTTGTCATTTTGTATCAACCGGTTCAACCCCCTTGTATGTTCCGCTACCGAGGGCTGCCTACCCCTTTTTTACGTCGAAATGGTCTATTTGTAGACTTATGCAGGCGCTAAAAGACGCCTTACCAAAACTATCATCTGCTTTAATTCATAAGAAAACAAGGCGATCAACACGCCAGAATCTATTCTACCTCAACTTTATTAATAAACCAGGGATAGATCTAATTTTAGAAGTAGGAATGGAGAACGGTTAGTATTTACTTCAGTCCGACTCATAGACCACCCAGTATAGAGCCCCTCCCTACAACACGTAACGAAAAGTTTAAATTATCTTATTGGCTCACATAACTACGATTTGACGACGTTGCTGACGGGGACGGCGAAAAATACGTAATTTCTTTTTACCTCTGTCGCTATGACCCGCCTCTTCTTTCATTCCCCCCTCGTCCCGTGGAAGGGGGTCCGGGACTTTGACGCGCGCCCACATTACTCTGTTCTCCATTCCTACTTCTAAAATTAAATCTATCCCTGAAGAAACTAAATGAGTACGTAGGCGCTACAACACTAATTAAGACGGGATCAGTTCAGTTCTGTTCCGTATATTGCAACACAAATTAATGTTTAATGATAGGTAGTTAAACAAAAGAGTTACGAACACAAACCAGTGAACAATTTCTTTGGTTCATTTGGTTTCATTTCGCTACTACCGCTTGTAGGCCTAAATCCCCAAAGTTGAAATTACACCCGCATAACCCCAAGGCTTAAGGTGCAGTATATCTAGGGGTGGTTGCCAGATATTAAAGTTTTAACTTATCTACCCTGTACATGAGAGTCTAGGGAAGGGAGACGGTGGATTTTCTCGTTGGATTTTTCCTGGTAAGAAGGAGACCCCGATTTTCCACGTGATCTCGTGGCACGTGGAAAAGTGATCGGCACGAGGAAGCTGCTGTAACTTGTCGTCGGCTGCACGAGTACGCGAAGGAGAAAAGCGTGGATTATAATAGCTCGTAAGGGGATCTCAAAGTCGCTTCGATTGTTACTACACTCGAGTTACGATGGCACGAAGACCTACTAGTTCTCTAACCAAGGGGTCAAACACTCTTTAAGGCTCGTTCAGACTAGATTAAAATCTTACGTTCACGCACGTCGGTGAAATACGCTTTGTTCACTTAATTAGACCACGTGTCAACAAACGACTATACGCAAATGATTCACTGCCGGGTTTAGTTTGAAAACTAGTTTTCAATGAGTGTCGAGATGGCACAAGCTCGTTAGCGCCTTTTCTTTAGCCATAGCCCACTCGACCACGCCTTGACTGACGCGTGATCGAGTGAGCTACTACGCTTTAGCAGACGATATATGAAAAGTTTTAGAGGATTATTGGCGCGGTATTTTTCATTAATTTTGGATGTTTGGCTATTTTGATATTCAAAAGTCTAGGCATATACGAAAGTTTTTGTTTTAAGTCGTTTCAAGAAGTTATATCAGTATCTCAGAGAGAAGGTATAAGATGCCTTTGTATTCGCGCGCCATAGTCCCAGTCCCCCTTTCAAAATACAAGGGGGGGGGACGTAAAAGGAGGCTATTCGCCTCTCCTCAGTCGGAAAATATGACTGAAATTTTCGTCACTCGCGTCGTCGCGCTGACGTGAGTTTTAAAGAACCAATGAGATGCTGGTTGTAATTTAGAGACGGGGATTGACTCCGGACCTACGTTCGGACTGGAGATAAAGCTGGAAATCTGGCGAATTTATACCTTCTCTCTGAGATACTAGATATAACTTCTTGGTCGTTTGCTCTGGCGTCTGAACAGGGAAATGAACGTACGTACAACGCAAACGACGGGAATGTAAAACTTTAGTCTGAATGGGCCTTGAAACTCGGGTGTTGAAAACATTTTAAGCTTAATCCAATGTTAAAGGCAGCGCGAAGTGGCTTACCCCTAACGTCTCTCGCTAGTCTTGACGCAGACCTGTTGTCTCTATAAACAATTGTTTTCTTCAAACTAGCCAAACGATTTCATAGATTTAAATAACTTTAATTTAAAGGAATAGTTCAGGATACATAACAATATACCTTAAAAGAACGGCTAGCTTTTTCTAAATATAAAAAGGTAAAGTATTTAAGTAAACAAATTACCTCTTATTTAAAGAAATGAGCATTTATTTGGTCTTAAAAATAGACATGTTTAGAGGTTTCTGCTAGCCAGAACTCGCACGGAATATGGGTTCAACTAATTAACTAAATACTAATTATTTTGTAATAAGAGATGATTTATTTTTTTCCCTTTTATATTTAGATAAGGCAGTTCTTTTTAAGGTATAATGTATAGTACCGTGTTCTTTTCCTTTAATTTACTTTGTAGTTTAATCTTTTCTTTACTTTCCGTTTAAATATACCTGTAGAGGAAATTAATTTAAGAGATGGACTTAACAACCGTCTTAAATTACGCCGCCATCCTCGTGGTTCAGAAAACTCGAGATTGTAAACAATTTATTTTTTACTTTTTTGCTTTTTGAAGTATTTGTTTTTTTATTATTATTACCGAAGAATAGAACGTTAAGTCATTATACAGGACAAAAACCGTATATGAATAATTCAAATGAAGGTTATTTTTGCGTAAGTCGATTTTTAGAGGAAAGGTTTCAATATTATACCACATATAAATCGGCGCATTATGTAAAGCTTTGTAACTATTACGCGCATCACGCTATATACGTTAGGGTTCGAAAACAATATTACTGGACGCGTTAAGATTCAAGGTCAAATTTTAATCACGGCCCGAAAGATTCTACAACGCACGAGGTTAAAGTAGCTGGTTTGAGTCGATTTTTTTTTGTCGAAAATGATCGAATATTTGATTATTAAATGGATTTTATCGATTTTTTTTTTCCGTTTTTCAGTTTATCGAAATCGTTTTTACCTTTAACCTAATCTAACGGTGCAAAGTACTAATATTCTTCAAAAACCTAAACTTTCTTGAGGAATAAAATTAATTTAACCAAATGTCAAAATGAGTTAACGTTTCTGAAGATAGCTGGTTAAATATCTGTTAGTTCGATGAGAGTGTATTACATAAATAACAATTTTAAGCGATTATTACTCTCAATGAAACTGATCGACCGATTGTAGCCCGATTAGAACCGATTATCAACCGATATAAACCGATTCTAACCCGATATCGACCGATTATAACCGCTTATCAACCGATATAAACCGATTATAACCGCTTATCAACCGATATAAACCGATTCTAACCCGATATCGACCGATTATAACCGCTTATCAACCGATATAAACCGATTCTAACCCGATATTGACCGATTATAACCGCTTATCAACCGATATAAACCGATTCTAACCAGATATTGACCAATTATAATCGTTTATCAACCGATATAAACCGATTCTAACACGAAATCAACAGATTATAACCTGAAATAGACCATTTCTAACCGATTATCAACCGATATAGACCATTTCTAACCGATCAACAACCGATATAGACCATTTCTAACCGATTATCAACCGATATAGACCATTTCTAACCGATCAACAACCGATATTTCTAACCGATCAACAACCGAGTTTTTCTGATTCTAACTAATCATCAACCGATTTTACCGATTATCAACTGATAAACCAATAAATTAACCTACAACCTATTAAAAGGTAAAAATCGGTAAATCAAGCTCGAACCCGATTAATCGGTTAAAATACCAAATCGGTCACAGATACCGATATAATATCGGTTAAGGCCCATCACTAACATTAATAAAATGAATCGATCCGCACGTTATCATCTCCGCACATTTTCCCATTTCCGCATTTAGAAAATTAATTTCCAATCATTCAAGCCTAACCAATTATGAACGCAACAGGTACACACGTCTCTCCTCCTATAAATATCTATAAACACATAATCGATAATCGACTACTTAATATACATCTTCTTAAGTCACCTTGGGTTTGTGAAAGGGGTTTATTGTAACACGTGTATCGGATGTCCCCATGAGTAATAAGAGGTAACATCCTATATTAAAAGTTCAAAACTTATTTATACTTTCATCGGCACGTGTTGAAGCAGACACAGGTACACAGGATGCGTCTCCAGCCGAGTTAGGCCCCGGAAGTCAGCCTAAAAGGGCTCTCTCTCTCTCTTTGTTCCTAACTGATGCTGCTAACACGTCATATTATAATGCTGGGTAGAGAGTCGCCCTCGCCAATAAAATTAGAATAACAATTAAAACAGCAATATGTAAACAACTCCTCGTGTGGAGAAATTCGTGTAAACAACATTACTAAGCGGGGTCATTGATGTCTGTAGATTTAATGAAATCTTATCTTAGCCCGCGAGAAACACGATTCATTTTAAAAGGACTCTAAAGAAGGTTGCGGTGGGTGTACGTCACAGGCACCACGTGACTAAGAAGAGATACAAAGACTCCGTTATATGGAGTAGCTATACCCATTTCTTGTTCTAGCGAGAAAATAAACGCAGTTTTTTGAACCACGCCTGTCCTTAATGACGTGGTGCCTCCAAGGGGCTGGTCACTCAATGTAATCGCGTGTACGTCATAGGCACCACGCGACTGCGAAGAGATACAAAGACTCCGTTACACGGAGTAGCTAAGACTGGACAACTATTTCTTGTTTTTTTAGCGAGAAAATAAACGAACGCAGTTTCTTAAAACCACGCCTCTCCTTAATCACGTGGTGCCTCCGAGGGGCTGGTCACTCAATGTAATCGGGTGTACGTCATAGGCACCACGTGACTACGAAGAGATACAAAGACTCCGTTATATGGAGTAGGACTAGACACCTATTTCTTGTTTTAGCGAGAAAATAAATGAACGCAGTTTCTTTGAACCACGCCTCTCCTTGGTCACTTGGTGCTTCCGCTGCATGCCGTCTTTAGAGTCCCTTTAAAACTTACCTCGTAAGAAAGTTACTTATAAGATATTTATTTTCTATTTGATTAAGTTTAAGTTTGAAAGATTATAAATAATGTTCATAGGTATAGGGTAAAAGTAGACGAATTGGTATTAATGCAAATTGGATTATTAAAGTTTGTCGCTTAAATTGCTACAGTGTAAAATCCTTCCTAAATTAAAAAATAAAAATAAAATAACAACTAAGTATCCAACTTAAATATAAATCTAATATTTTAATAAGGGAATTACCATTTTGGTATTGGCAAAAAAAAAATAACCTTAAGGAAAATTCAATTTCTTGGTTTTGTTCCAAATATTCTTATAAAGAGATTTAGAGAAAAATGTTTTAACTCGGTATCGCTTGATCTAACCATGGGCTCTTAGTTTGACTTGGTCTGAAGAAGATGTTGATGCTGAAGATGTAACATATTTTTTGTTCGTCTCTTTAAAAGGTGTTTTAAGGTGATATTTTTTTCATTAATAATTTTAGTACTTTTACAAAGTAGGGCGTCAAGGGGCTATTTATTCACTAATTGATAATTTTCGTTAATTGGTGATTTTAAAAGGGATTGGGATTTAAGGCTCGCGTCTGGGTAGGGTTACGGGCTTACGGCTAATCATTTTAACAAGTAACTTACGATATCTGGAGCATTACAAAGGATGTGGCTCTAATCTGGCCGGGGCCATCTTGTTAAGAGATTATAAATATAAGTTCATGAAATATGTTCCTTCCATAAGTTTGTCACTGGTTACAAACTGGAGCTTGTCATGAAGTGATTGAGGTAGGTCATAGATTCGAGGTAAAGCGACGCCTGGTTGGTTTTGCCGCTGTCAAAGGTTTAGTAATGCAGACTAAATAGGAGAAGATGGAAGTCCTGCAAAACTAACCGAGTGTAGTCTTGCAGTCGTTCTGCTAGAACTAGCTCGAGCTGTTAGTCTCTAGTATTACGAAGTATAGGAAGTGTCATACTTATGGTAGGAACATATCTTTTAAACTTATGATATATGAAAAAAAAATTCAAGGAAGAAATCTCGAACAAAAAAATAAATTGTAAGGAGAAAAAAAACGATAATTAAACGAACGTGAGTCTGGATAAGGAAGGATTCCGTTGTCATGGAAACCATATTTTTATCGAAGCCTTTCACTCCTCCATCTCCTCAGGAGCTCAAAGACTTAAACTGTTTACGGTATTTAGAATTCTCGGAAAGAGCCTCATACATTAAAGACTAACATCTCCTCTTGCTCTCTTTCTCTCTCTCCCTGTCTCTCTTTCGTTGAGAAAAATTAATATCCTATTAAAATTCAACATAATTACGAACTAGTTTGAAGTTGCAAAGTAAGAAAATGAAACGGAATAGTTAATAATAAGTATGTTTACCTAGAAGAAATAATTTCGTTTCTTTTTTGAAGTCAGATTAAACCAAATACTAAGGAAACTTTAAAGGAAGTAGTGTGCATGCAGTAAAGGGGGAGATAGAGAAATTTCCTCCCCCTTACCCGTTTCTTAACATTAACTGCGCATGCGCTTCGGGGTTGCCACTCCAGTAATTTGTTCGTTATCTCCTGAATCATTCAGGTTTGGAACTGAATGGTCAATCACTGAATCGAACACAGAAAGTCTACAAGATTTTCATTTTGAATTGCACGAGTTACAAATGACTGGCAACACTTGTGCGTACGATATAGATAAGGAAATTAATTTAAGCTAAGCCTAATTAAAACAGAGTGGTACTGAGAGGGGAGGAGCTACGTGGACGTGACGTCAATATTATTGGTATAGTCTGAACTGCATGGCCTGAGCAGACGACTTCCAATTTGGCCGCCAAAACCGAAGTAAGATATAGGAGGGTGTGACGTCACGAGAAAGTTCATAGTAGCAGACTAAACACGTATTCGAACACTTTGATGACCTCCCGTGACCTTTAATATCTCAATGTAAATTTTTAAAATCGAAAAGAAAAAAACAAATCGAGGTTTAAACACTCTTCATTAAATATTTTATGATCACTTGAATTTGGAACAAGAAAATAAAGAAAACCGTTACTTGGAAAACAATACACCGGAATAATTTCAAAATCGATAGTCGCAAAAAATTCATGAACTTCTCGATCAATTAAATATCGATCTTTTACTCTTTCTCAAAGTTCTAAGTAGACTAAGTTCTAAATCGTAAACAACGTGATTAAACTTGATAAATAAATGTCCGTTCACGCGCTGTTTTAGAGTCCTGCTTTTATGATCAATATGACGTCAAACATTACGTAGTCATCCGCCTAATGTCCAGTTTAATGGCTAATACAAATTGAACAAACAACTTTTAACTATGATTTTTATCTACAATCGTTTTACCTACGTAGATTCACTAGCAGGAGTTTGTGTGTATGTGAAGAATCATTCAAGAATGCAGTCAGGAATATATACAGCCACTAGGAATCATTGTGCTACATCCATTTTCACTCAACGTATCTAGGCGGATTTTATGGCAAGAGCTAGACTTATCATTATGTGTGACGAATTTTACCTGGTGCAAATAATATATCTCGATGCGCGTTGAAGCTTGCAATACCCGTCTACCAACCAATGAAATCACAGTTAACCCGGCCCACTATATAGAAATTAACGTGGAGCATTTGGTGGCGCAATGATTCCAATTATCTGTATGCATTCTTATATTGGTTTACAGAGTTTTGCCAAGACACGTAGATCTAATATTACGTAAACGGAATGCTTCTTGTCTTACAACAAAAAGAAAACGAAGTACTACACAAACAACTGCATATCGCGTTCATTATACCATGAAACATTTGTGCAAGATAATAATAACACTTATGGGTCAAAAAAGGAGTGTCACCCCCTCTGTCTTTCTCTCCCTCCTTATGGAAAGGTAAATGTTTGCTTTTAAAGCCAAAGTGTAGTACAACTTGATCTTTAAAAACTTTGTAGTTACTGTACTTTTACTTTTAACGGAATAATCTTTTTTTTTAGTAAACCCCCCATTTTTATTCGTAATCCGTCGTACAGTAGCTGAACAAAATGGGGTATGACGAAATATGTCAGTCGAGTGTGGTGCTCACGCGCAGTGCACTTGTTTACATCAAAACTGCATAGCCTTAAGCCAAGAGGGAAAATTCCCTCGAAGCGACCGACGTGGCCTGGGTTAGAAAATTTAAGGGGATGTTGCTCCAATATTCGCTATCTACCAATTAGGCAAGTTTTCCCAGATTTCGCCGCTTAAATTCGCACAGTTTAAGAAATTACACGAAAATGTATGGAGGTTCTACAATTGCACATTTGTACCTAAGCCTAATTTGAAAGCGCAAGCGATTCTTTTTGGCGCTAAAACTTGAGAGATACTACGTTTTTAGCCCCAAACATTTTGGTAATAGAGAGATTTCAGTTGGCCGAGGCCGAGTATTGTGCTAAGCCTAATGTGAAAAGCGCGTGCGATTCTTTTTGGCACCAACGTTTTTGGCGCCAACACTTTGGTAATTAGAGAGATTTCAGTTGATACACCTTCCATAGTCTTAAAACTGTTCTGGCTTCCATATTGATGGATTTCAGCTTTCCTTCAGCATTGAACCCACCAATATGGCTGTGTAAAATATCTCAAGAATCTCCATCAGCTTTTGTCTATTCTCGAAATTGAAATAGGGTCAATAGATCAATGAAATGAAAATTCAATTAAGCAGACGACGCTGCATAAATGATGACATAAGAGAAATAAACGTACAAAATTATTTTTTAAGTTACGTCCTTGGAAATCTTCGAAAACAGTCGTGTTTGTGGGGGAAAAAAAGGCCATTAACCTTCCCTTTACAGATCAATGCGCACATTGCACGAACGCGTGGGTCTCCCTGCACTGTACCCCCGTTACTGCACTGCACGGGCTGCACCCACGCTAACAAACGGAAACCGTTATTACGAAGTTGGTGCAGTGGAAAGAGGGGGTCGGACATTACCACATGGGATTTCGAAATTAGCTTTTTTTTTCAGTTTCCTTTTTAAATTGGGGTGGTTTATTTTTACAGACGAAGCAGTACCAAGTAAATTACTCTGCTTTCGTCTGTAACTAATGATTTCGTAAGAGGGAGATACGGGATTTCGTGATATGACGCCATTAATGTCCAATCCTACGATAAAATAAATCAGGTGGTGGGATTATATTGCCTTCATAGAGAGTCTAGTGCCGTGCAGTCGCCATTATTGTGAAACCTAAAAAACACTATGCATAAAAATAGGATGGATATAATAATAAGAGAATGTCACAAGAGGATATAATCGACTTTGTCTGAGGTTGGATTATGTTAAAGACACGACATAAATACAGCATGTTTCTGAAAGGTCTATCACAAACGACTTCCAGTCGAAAATGTAACTTCTATCTCCATTTTGACCCCAAGTGGTCATTGATAAACAAGTTATGATCACTAGAGCTAGTGTTTTACGAATGCCTCTTAAATTTATTTAAGAAACTGAACGAGAATGATTGAATGCTAATTTAGTTAAAGGCCGACTTCCAGCAAAAAGGGTTCTAGCGAACTGAAAACCGAGCATCGAGTCTAACAATGAAGCGACCGTGCCGATTTTCGAATCCCCGCTGGGGTAAAAGATGGAAGGGTTCTAGCTAACTGAAAGCCGTGCAATGTGGTTCTAGCGAACTGAAGATGAACAATAGAGAATTTCCTTCGAGAGGGAAGTAAAAATTGGAGAGGAAATAAATTTAAAAGGATTTCTATTGTTCATCTTCAGTTCGCTAGAACCACATTGCACGGCTTTCAGTTAGCTAGAACCCTTCCAACTTTTGACCCAGCGGGGCTTCGAAAATTGGCACGGTCGCTTCATTGTTAGTCTCGATGCTCGGTTTTCAGTTCGCTAGAACCCTTTTCGTTGGAAGTCGGCCTTTAAGGGGTAATCCGTAAAACACAGTCCAAACATAACTTGAAAATGGTGGCCCGTAGGGTCAAAATGTCATAGAAACTACATTTTCGACTCGAAATCGCCCAAAATTTCTGACTGACTTTTCAGGAACACCCTGTATACCAATAGCTTCATATATGGAGGTGCAACATTTTCCATCGAAAATAAAAATTTTGAATATTTAAATCTTGAATTAGAGTGCTTCCTAAAAAAATCCAAAATACTATAAATTTTAAGCTATAACTTAAAGCAAAGGGCGGCTCCGTTGGTGCCCCTTAAAGATGACTTTTCTACTACACAGTGGCTAAGCTTGGTAAAGGCTAGCTAAGCCAAAGGCAGGAACCAATGGAACCTCGTGCATTAGGTCTGATTGGTTCCTGCCTTTGGCAAGGTAAAATTCGTGTTCAGAAGGTTAGCAAGCATGCTAGGGGTGGTGATGGAGCCGCCTGTTACTTTAATTTAAATATGTAATGTACAATTCCAAGAATAATCTCTCAGCTATCTATTTATATATCTCAAAAAAACAAACAGTATATAGAGTTTAAGAAATTGGGTATATGGCGGCAACCTGACGGATTATTTATATAACCATAAGTTCATAAGATATGTTCACCATAAGTTTGTCACTGATTACAAACTGGAGCTTGTCATGAAGTGACTGAAGTAGGTCATAGATTCGAGGTAATAGAGTAGTGTCGGTAGAGAGGGGAGTAGACGGTGTATCCCTCCCTCTAGGCGCGCTTTTGTAAGAGAGGATACTGTCAGCGGCCGGTAGGGGGATGGCACTGAGCTAAGAGATAGAAGGGTAGGACGTTTGCATACGTAGAACTGACATTACTCTATTAAAGCGACGACGCCTGCAAGGCGCTGTCAAAGGCTTAGTAAAGCAGACTAAATAGGAAGAAGGAAGTCCAGCAAAACTAACCGAGTACTTCAATTCTCGCTTGTCGTTCTGCTAGAACTAGCTCGAGCTGTAAGTCTCTAGCATTACGGCGCATAGGTAGTGTCATAGGAACATATCTTATAAACTTATGTTTATAGTATGCTTGGTTTAGATTATGTTAGGTAAGGCTTGTTCAATCGGAGGTCAGGTTGCTGATAGCCAAGAAACGTGTAGCGTCCTCGATGTTTCGCAAAATTTAAATTTCTCAAATAATTATATATGCTAATCCTTATTTTCTCGATTCAAACCCTTTCATCATATCCAATTATCCATTCATATAATCTGATCTTTAGCTATAATAATTCAATTCCTGCATATAGTACACTGAAACAGTTTGGGTGTGATCTAGGCGCCCAAACAAACAAGTAAGACATGAACCCTTAAAAGGTTTACAAAAATATGACTAAAAGCTTTTAGCAATTGCTGGAAACGGTGATATTCTGATACACGAATCCACTAAAGGTTTCTTTAAAAAGGAGTGAGTAAAAAAAAAAACCTAAACGCGAATTTTATTAAATATTTCTATGAAAAAGTTTTTAATCTTCATACATGAGGATGAGGATGATATTGGAAAAGAGTGAGAGACGGAGCAAATAGGTGGAAGAGCGAGATGGTGGAAGAGGAGACGGGAGAGGAAATCTTTCGGAGATGAAAACATTTCCTAGAATTCAGTCTGCACTATTTAGCGCATGCTCATAAATGTCAGTCTTTCTCTCAAAGTCCCGCAGCATCTTCCACCATCCCAAACTTCATCCGCTAGCTCGATCTTTGTCCCGAATTTTCGGATTATTCCAAACCCATCTTTAGCAGAGTGCAGCCCCGAGCTTCATCCCCAAAGAAAAAATTTTGCAGAAAATATCGACAATTCTTGGAAACTGAACTGGAATTAAAATACTTTAGTCTTTTAATTCATGACGTTTTTTTTAAATGGCTGCGAGAAATTTACCACCATGGAGTAGAATTATAGGAGATTTAGTTGCAATGTAATGCACTTTAAGGATAGTTTCATTCCAACTCCATTATAATTACTCTGTGGTAAAATTTAATGGAAAACTGTATTAAATTATTTTCCTTTTTTAATCTATGAGCTTTAAACCCATCTATTACGATATTTCTTTCTTTCTTTATAATTTAATGTTCAGAGCTTCACAATTATAATATTTTAGTTTCCAAGAATTTTGCATAAATTTTTAAATATGAATCTGCGCCATAAATTAAAGGGTTGTGTGTGTACTGATCTTTGGATCAAAATGAGTGGAAAGTTCATGTAAAAGAACACGGGGGTCACCAAAAACATTAAGTTACGGAGGTACAATATGGGCTACCCTAACATTGATTGTCCCCTAAAACAAAAGAAAATAGTCAAACAAGTGGAGTAAGACATATCAGCCTCGAATCGTCTTCAATCTAATAAAGCATTATTGAACCTTTATCTTGCGGAAGTATAAGCACTATACTATCAAGAAGCGATATCTAGTTTAAAAGGGAGAAGGTATAAATTCGCCACATTTCTAGCTTTATCTCCAGTCCAAACGTAGGCCCGGAGTTAATCCACGCCTGTAAATTACAACCAGCATCTCATTGGTTCTTGAAAACTCACGTCAGCGCGACGCGAATGACGAAAATTACTTGTATTTTCCGACTGAGGAGAGGCGAAATAGCCCGGCCTCCTTTTACGTCCCCCCCCCTCTATTTTGAAAGGGGGATTGGGACTATATATGGCGCGCGAATACTTAGGCATCTTATACCTTCTCCCTAGTAAACTAGATATTACTTCTTGGTACTATTAAATGGTTAGGGGGTAGACTTATCAGAAACACTTAAGTAACTCATGTTCTAGAAAGAGTTCAGAACAGGGCGTCAACTTTGAAACTACATAGTTTAATTGGAAAGCTGGCAATATACACCACAACCAACCAATCCCCAGAGATATTTTTTACAGAATTGCAAATGATTTCAAACAAGCACAGTGGGAAAGAAAAGAACGATTACTCAACATTTAAAGTAATAAGTTTCCTTCACGCTGTAAGACAATTTTTCTAATTAGCAATGCGTTAAGGATATAATAAAGAACTTGGCGGGATGTTACCGACAGTCATCACCATATTGTTATAGCCCTAAAAAAAGTATTAGGTATGGGGAATAGTTAATTTTGGTCGCGTGGGCCCTCCCATAGCGCGCCTTTTCTTGCTCCACGTGATACGTGCGCCCGAGGAAAAATAGAGAAAGAAGTTCAAAACTATCTTCGACATCATCATAAGAATTACAAAACACCCCATTTGCCAGTGACTATATTATAATCAGTCAAACCTTCATCCCCTCATCTAAATATGGCGCAATTTTCCATCCTTTTCTATTTATGGTAACGTACAATTACGAAAACGTTTTGCGTTGACGATATCCAAGTTTAAATATCAATAAACTTGGATGAACTAAGGAAAAACGTACAGTATAGACTAGGCAATGTCAAAGTACTTCATTTCTAAAATTATAAACCTAAATCTCGGGCCTTTACTTTTTCACAAAAGGCCTAAAAATTCTCGCGCCTACTTTTTCACAAAAGGCCTAAAAAATCTCGCGCCTACTTTTTCACAAAAGGCCTAAAAAATCTCGCGCCTACCTTTTCACAAAAGGCCTAAAAAATCTCGCGCCTACTTTTTCACAAAAGGCCTAAAAAATCTCGCGCCTACTTTTTCACAAAAGGCCTAAAAAATCTCGCGCCTACTTTTTCACAAAAGGCCTAAAAAATCTCGCGCCTACTTTTTCACAAAAGGCCTAAAAAATCTCGCGCCTACTTTTTCACAAAAGGCCTAAAAAATCTCGCGCCTACTTTTTCACAAAAGGCCTAAAAAATCTCGCGCCTACTTTTTCACAAAAGGCCTAAAAAATCTCGCGCCTACTTTTTCACAAAAGGCCTAAAAAATCTCGCGCCTACTTTTTCACAAAAGGCCAAAAAATCTCGCGCCTACTTTTTCACAATAGACCTAAATCTCGCGCTTACATTTACAATAGACCTAAATCTCGCGCCTACTTTTTCACAATAGACCTAAATCTCGCGCCTACTTTTTCACAATAGAACTAAATCTCGCGCCTACTTTTTCACAATAGACCTAAATTTCGCGCCTACTTTTTCACAATAGACCTAAATCTCGTTCCTACACTTTTTCACTAAGCCCAAATCTCGCGCCTAGCTTTCAAATATATTACGGTGAACTGCTTTATAATAAATTATTTAGGCTTAAGTCATTATCTTTAAAAATATTGATCTTTTTTGCACACGCAAGAATACACTCGAGTTAAATCAACACCTAAGCCTACTTTCAAAAAACAGAAAAGAGCAAAGGTATTTTCGTATTAAGTCATAACACTAGGTCATTCTATTTACATGAAACGCAGCCTTTCAATTTTTTTTTCTGAATGGGGAAAAACAAGAATGACCGAGCCTGCTCCAAAGACGATAGTACAAACACAACGCGTCATTACGATTGGTCAAGCTACGGTCAAGGATATTTTGACACGCTGACCCATAGCTTTCTTATACCCCTCCCCCTCTTGGTTCACGCAACTCACATTGACGGCGTGTACGGGAATAGCGTTTGAGTTCATATAAATAAAGTCATAAGTTTATCATGCCTCTAAGTAGAGAAATGGCTGCTACTTCTATGTTAATAGTGTTTGTCTGGCTCCCTTTAATGAAACCCTATACTCTCCCCGTATCATTTATCACCTCAACTTCAATAAAAAAATTGTACTGCCCAGCCTAGCGTTTCTTTTATCCCTATTAGAATGTTTCAGGACTGAAACCGCCCCCCTCTATCTCACGAAAGAGAGAGGGATTTGGGGTTGCTCAAGTAAAATTCGTTCCCCCCAGTGCCTGCCTATACGAAACGTAAAAATCTCCTTTATTCCATTGGATGATTTTTTTTCACGTGACCCATTTAGTAATTGTCTCGACCGTTTGGTGGCTGCACCGCGACAGATTTTTCAAAATTTTCTCTCTTCGGATCTTAGCGCTATACGAGTTCTGACGTCACAGTAGCCAGCGGAAGATGCCCAGTTGTAACCCATATTTGTGTACTTAGAGGCATGATAAACTTATGATAAAGTACATACCAGGTAATCGTTAATTCATAACGATCTAATTTGACACTGAAAACTAAAGTAAAGTGAACGCTTAACGAAGTAAGGTGCATTCGGTGACTTAGGGTCAAGTGAAACGGTACAGATTTATGCGACAGTTGTTTTCAAAATTTTGTCCCCAAAATCGATAAAAACGAAAGAGTCACGGAAACTCAGTGGTGGAAAACATGACTTAAGTCGTTAAAAAGGGATAGAAATAAAGGGGGGGGTAAGCTTTAGTAACAAATGAAAACAAGAGGACTTACTGCTTTGGTCAAGAACTTGGCAAACCGTTGGTCAGTTTCCCCGGTACGGCTTAGCGTTTAAACGGGTCGCTGGTCATACTACACGGTACAGTCCAGTAATTTGTTATGAAAGTGCAAAACAACGCCGCCATTCACTTTTTACCTTCGTAAATAAATAATGAAAAAAAAAAAAAAAACGTTTATTTAGTTTTCAAATTAACCGAGTTCGCCTGGCCAATCTGATAAACATAGTTTTCAAAACCTACATTAATATATTAACGATTAGCTATAAAATAGAAGAAAAAAAACTAGGTCTAACCTAAGATTAATCTGAGGCCTAACTTTTTAAAATAGAAAAAAATGATGCCTAACTTTTAAAAATAGAAAAAAAAATTATGCCTAACTTTTTAAAATAGAAAAAAAATTATGCCTAACTTTTTAAAATAGAAAAAAATGATGCCTAACTTTTAAAAATAGAAAAAAAATTATGCCTAACTTTTTAAAATAGAAAAAAAATTATGCCTAACTTTTTAAAATAGAAAAAAAATTATGCCTAACTTTTTAAAATAGAAAAAAATTATGCCTAACTTTTTAAAATAGAAAAAATTATGCCTAACTTTTTAAAATAGAAAAAAATTATGCCTAACTTTTTAAAATAGGAAAAAATTATGCCTAACTTTTTAAAATAGAAAAAAAAATATGACTAACTTTTTAAAATAGAAAAAAAATTATGCCTAACTTTTTAAAAAGAAAAAAAATTATGCCTAACTTTTTAAAAAAGAAAAAAAATTATGCCTAACTTTTTAAAATAGAAAAAAAATTATGCCTAACTTTTTAAATAGAAAAAAAAACTATGCCTAATATTTTAAAATAGGAAAAAATTATGCCTAACTTTTTAAATTAGAAAAAAACTATGCCTAACTTTTTAAAATAGAAAAAAATTATGCCTAACTTTTTAAATTAGAAAAAAATTATGCCTAACTTTTTAAATTAGAAAAAAATTATGCCTAACTTTTTAAATTAGAAAAAAACTATGCCTAACTTTATAAATAGAAAAAAAACTATGCCTAACTTTATAAAATAGAAAAAAAACTATGCCTAACTTTTTAAAATAATAAAAAAATACTAGGCTAGACCTAACTTTATAAAATCATAAAAAAACTAGGCTAGGTCTAACTTTTTAAAATAAAAAAATAATAAAAAAAACTAGGCCCAACTTTTTAAAACAAGAAAAAACCAGGCCCAACTTTTTAAAATATAAAAAGGCTTAACTTTTTAAAATAGAAAAAAAACATGCATAACTTTTTAAAAAAGAAAAACTAGGCCTGACTAATCTTATAAATTAATCTCAATAATTCGGTTTGGTGATTAAAGGGTGTGGAATGTCAACGCTATCTCGAAAGGCCAACAGTGCACTCATCGTAAACGTGATCGACTCGTGTTAGCTTCCAGACATCCAATCATTATAGGATAACACTCAGATTAAAATAATAAATCCACCAATATCAGGCTGTATTTTTACACCTAAAGATAAAGTTTATCGCGAGCTATTATTACGTAAACTAATTGAGCCTCGCGTACTTTCAAAGCAATTCTACGCGTTTCCCTCTATTATCAGATAAAAATGATTATCTATACATTTATTACAATTTGCAACTACGTGCACTATTTAAATAATTAAACAATGTAATAGTTATCTTAATTTATATAATGATACTTTCTTGCAAATAGGTCTAATCATAGAGGATATAAAGTAGAGGTGTAGACACTTTAGCCTTTAAGGGAATATCTCGCCGAATTTTAACTATTCATTTCCGGTTTTTCCCCCATTGGGTGATTGATTACCTTCTGTAAAAGGCATTATTATTTGTTGAAAAATGTCGTCTGCTTTACTGTATATATCCTCTATGGAGGCGGAGAGTGATGTATAGACAAAGGTAACCAACCACGTGACGTGTCTACCAAGAAACAGAGTGCCCCGGAAGTAGTAGCTACAAAAATTTAACGAGAACTGAATACAACAACTGTCCACTCCTCTATTATATATTCTCTATGATAGGATTCGACGAATTTTAAGTTGAACTTTCAAAGTCTACGCGCATATGTGCGGGAAAGTCACGTGTTGCCAGTCGTGCAATTCTACCTCTATCTACAACAACAGACCAGGGATAGATTTAATTTTAGAAGTAGGAATGGAGAACAGAGTAATCTGGGCGCGCGGCAAAGTCCCGGACCCCCTTCCACGGGACGGAGGGGTATGAAAGAAGAGGCGGGTCATAGCGACAGAGGTAAATAGGAATTACGTATTTTTCGCCGTCCCCGTCAGCAACGTCATCAAAACGTAGTTTAAGTGAGCCAATAAGATAATTTAAACTTTTTATTACGTGTTGGCGGGAGGGGCTCTATACTGGGAGCCTATGAGTCGGACTGAAGTAAATACTAACCGTTCTCCATTCCTACTTCTAAAATTAAATATATCCCTTAACAGACTGAAAAGCTTGTAGAATTCAGTTTGATTCAGTACTGAATCATTCACTTCTAAACCTACATACATACATACGATGCTCTAATAACAAATTAATGGCAAACCTGAAGCGCATGCGCAGTTAAAGTTATGAAACGTGGGAGGACAATCTCTTTAACCCCTTTAGTACATAAACACCGTCTATTAAATAATTGGCTCTAGTTTCGTTGACAAACAAAACAACTTCCCAATGCCGTATAGTCCTTTGTATCGTAACTTTCATGACGTGTTTTACAGTCGCGACAAACAACCTTATTTATATTAGATAGATAATTTATTAAATAGTCTAAAATAAGATTTATATTTATACGGGTCACATATACGATTGTATTTCTGTCTAACTTGTAAGAAATAACTGGCATTATTATGGATTAAATTGTTATTGTCTACCGTCAGACTTACGTAAAAATTGTGGGATAACAACTCTGAGGTTTTATATCGATGTAACAAACAGCTGCGTTTATACTTATACTTTATATATATATATATATAAATAAACTAAAAGTAAAAGCGTTCACAATCAATAAAAGATTTACTAAAACGAGGGGAAGGATATTTACCACTTTAGTCTATGCTAGCTAATAATCTATATCACTGCACGTTATACCTTGAACGTGCGCGCCTATAGGAACTCGCGTGGCTAATAACCAATGAAATCATAGTTAGAAGGACGCCATCAGAATTAAGTTCGTAAGATATGTTCCATAAGTTTGTCACTGGTTACAAACTGGAGTTTTTCATGAAGTGACGTAATTGAAACGTCATGGATTTTCGTAAAGCGACGCCTGGTTTTGGCGCTGTCAAACACTTTAGTACAGACTAAATAGCAAGATGGACTGCAAAAACGAGTGTGGTCAATTCTCGTGTCGTTCTGCTAGAACTAGCTCGAGCTGTAAGTCTCTCAGTAGCATTACGAAGTATAGGTAGTGTCATACTTATGGAATATATCACTTATAAACTTATGATAAAACTAAACATTAGTTTGTCACTGGTTACAAACTGGAGCTTTACATGAAGTGACGCAGTTGAAACGTCATGGATTTTCGCAGAGAGACGCCTGGTGAGGCGCTGTCAAACACTTAGTACAGACTAAATAGCAAGATGGACTGCAAAAATGAGTGTGGTCAATTCTCGCGTCGTGTTCTCGAACTACGAAGTATAGGTAGTGTCATACTTATGGAACATATCTTATGAACTTATGATAGGCGTGACGGACAGTAAGTTCTCAAGCCCAGCTCACAAAATTTGCGTAGAAAATAACACGGGATATATTGGGTCACAATGATTCCTGGTAGCTATATGCATTCCTGACTTTGACAACCAGATCGATTCTTAATATAGGTATATTACGTTTACGCCTGCACGCAAACGTTGGGGCGGTTGTCGAAATTAAAAATTTACAGAAAAGTTTGTATTTCAAAACTAGTTTCAACAAAAACAATAATGCACGTTTCAGAGTTTAATTACGTATTTCATTATAATAGGAAAATATTTACTCTGCCTTTGCAGAAATACGAGACGTGCACGAAAAGTTTCACACGGAAATGATATAAAGAGTTATAATTAAAATTAGGGTTAGGTAACTGATTAAATAATTTTACATAAGTCCAATCGTAACAAGAGTGGAAATTAAAATTAGGGTTAGTTTGTAAGTCCAATTCGTAACTTAATTGTTTAGGGCGAAATTCCATAGAAGTATAGAACTATTTCGACTCAAAGCTGATTTCCCATAGAACCATCCCACTCCTATAACATCCCTCCATTTTTTTAAACCAGAAGGGGATAATAGAAGAAGTGTGACACTCTGTATCCTCTTAATACTTCAGTTATGTAACAAGATTCTTCCCAGGCAAATCCCAACCCTTTTTGTTTGCTCTCTCGCTCATCAAACTTCAGATGGGTATCCATCGCACTGTGCTAGGGTGAATTCTATAACTGTTTGGTATTTACTAAATCCAAATAGCAATCAACCCACAAACCTTGATTGTCTTGACGTTGGACAAAAATCCATGCACAAGCGCATGCGCCTTGGCAAATAATTAAGCGTTACCTAATAGAGTAATGATGAGGGAACTATTTATGTGGCGTATGTGATTCGGTTTAGTAACCTTGCTATAATAAATGTTGCTCCTGATGTTGGGAAGAATCATGTTACAATTACCCCGTTTTGTGGTAGTACACTTCTCTCGAAACGAAGTATTATATACTTCGGGTATTAATTAACTTAGTGATATGATTTCTTGGAAACTTTGAAAATAATCTTAATTTTCAGAATTATGTAAAAAAAATAAAATAATAAAAAAATCGTTCGACTTTAGGAGAATCAGCTCGTAACAAGGGTTGATGTACCCCTTCCAATTTTCCAAGTCAATTTTTTTCCCGATACCAATAACTTGCAAATTATCTTTTCAACAAAGAACAAAGAATAAAGATAGACGAAAGGTTCTAGTACGCACTTCCCGACGGGGGTCTAAAGAGAGCGGTAGAAACATAAGGTAAGATTTAGTAGGCAATGGTAATTTGGCGGATACATTCGCTTCTTTACTAAAACGTCATCGAAGGCAAAAAAATAAAAGGGAAGACGATGAATTTGCAATGACGGGAAATGATTCACTTTTCGGTTTTTGCGTTTATTAAGGCCGATTCAGACGCTCTCCGATAAAATCTTAGGTTCACGTCGGTCGGTGAAGTGCGTTCTGCTAGCTTAATTAGACACGTGTCAACAACTACGTAAAAGATTTGAGCACGGGTTTAGTTTGACAACAGTTTCGTCGGGCAGTTAGTGTCGAGATGGCACTACCAACTCGTTAGACCTCGCCTTTTCTTTAACCATAGCTCCCTCGATCATGCCTGCCTTACTGACGCGTGATCGAGTGAGCTGCTACGTTTTAGCAGATGATATATGAAAATTTTTAGGATTCTTGGCGCGGTATTTTTCCATTCATTTTGGATGTTCGGTTATTTTAGTATTCAAAAGTCTTGGTTCAAAAATCACTTGATTTACGCGACTCGTTTTAAGTCGTCTGCTCTGGCGTCTGAACAGGGAAATGAACGTACCGACGCGACCGACTGGGATGTAAGATTTTACTCTACAGTCTGAATGGGCCTTAATACTCAAGACTATAAGCTCGAATGACGTCCGTAGATCGAAACAAATTAATCACTTCAGATCTAATCGGGTTGGTTTCATTTTATTTTTTTTTGGAAATAGAAAGAGGCCGACGACATATTATCAAGCAATTGGATTAGATTTAAAATATCTTTAAACGACTTACATAAAAGGATGAAATAAAAAAAGGTAAAATAGGTATCTATGGCAGAATTTTCAATAACGGGATTTCGGAAAATAAAGAAAGAAATAAGAGATCAATTAACTTTTTTATATTATTATTTTCTCGTTTAAAAGGGCCCGATATTATACTAGCATAAAGAAATGTTCTAATTCAATTATGTTCGATAACTCTCTATTTTAATGACACCTACATCATGAAGAAATTATTACTTAAAATTAAAAGTGCAACGTTGCATTTATTATTAACATCATATACCCTATGAATTTTGTCCACTTTTCCGAGTAAATTAAAGTCAACAAAAAGTAACCTAATAGACCAATGTTGAATGAATGAATGAATGAATATTTATTAACTTTTCACATAGGTGAATCCCTTTTAAATCAGGGAGGTGCAAGTAGTTGCTCACAAGTAGTACAATGTACAGCTTTTAACAAAATTATATAATTATAAGTCCAACAAATACTTGCAGAGAAACAGGGGCGAGGCCGCCATCTTAGGTAATTTCCCTGACGCAACGCCCGAGTTAACTACACGCGGAGAGAGGCTAGCCGTAGCCGACCTCTACTGATGTCCAAGAAGGTGACCTCTCCACCCCTATGCTGTTTGTGATTCTCTTTAGGAATTAATGGAATGGTCTATTGAAGTTACCTAAGTTTAAAATATTAACTTATTGTATCCCTTCCAACAATTGAATTTGTTACACGTGCAATTTCAGCCGCTAGCTACAACAACAGACTGATAAGATTGTATAATTCTGTGTTCGATTCAGTTCCATGAAGAAGATCCTCTAATAACAAATTACTGGCAACGGGGGGATTAAATTTCTCTAGCCCCCTTTAGTGTACACTATCTATTAAGTAATAATAACAACTATTACGTGACAATAATTTTAAATTTTTCTTCCTTGCCTTAAGAATCAACGATAAAATTCTACCAGACCAAGAAGCGATATCAAGTTAATTAGGGAGAAGGTATAAGATGCCTAAGTATTCGCGCGCCATAGTACCAGTCCCCCTTTCAAAATACAAGGGGGGACGTAAAAGGAGGCCGGGCTATTTCGCCTCTCCTCAGTCGGAAAATATGACTGTAATTTTCGTCATTCGCGTCGCGCTGACGTGAGCTTTCAAGAACCAATGAGATGCTGGTTGTAATTTAGAGGCGGAGATTAACTCCGGACCTACTATACGTTTGGACTGGAGATAAAGATAGAAATGTGTCGAATTTATAACTTCCCCCTAATAAACTAGATATCACTTCTTGGTTCTACGAGACTCAAAAATATTTACGCAGGCCTGATGCCAACCTTTGCGTAACACGCCTAGCTATTAATATTACCCTTTCTGGCAAACGACAACAAATAAAAGTTCAAAATATGAATTTCGTATTTAGAAAGTTTTCAAATCAGAGGAAACCATTTGAGGGGGAAGAAACAAATTCAAATTGTGCTGGATTATCGGATCCCGTCTCTCTTTTGACTCAAAGCCAAAACCAAGTATTTTCTGTTAAGTTTAGTCCTTTTTATGTACAGGGTGTTTCTGAAAGGTTTGTTCATAAATTAAGGGGGGATTTCGAGTCGAAAATGTAATTTCAATGACATTTTTTAACCCCAAGGGACACCGTTTTCAAGTTAAGATTGCCAGAGTATTTTAGGGATGACCCCTTAAATTTAATTAAGAAACTGATTTAGACAATGATTAATTAATAATTTAATTAAGGGGTCATCACTAAAACACTCCGATCTTAACTTGAAAACAGTGGCCCGGACTGCATAACGTCACAGAACATTTTCTAATCAAAATTCCCCAAAGAACACACCCTTATTTCTTAAGAAACCTTTCAGAAACATTCATCTGTTTATAACAACATTTCTCTGTTGATACGAATGGAAGTTAATCCTTAAGTGGCATTTTACGAATGATCAATCTTAACTTTAATCAATAAACAATAAATTTTAATTAAGAGGTCATCCCTAAAACACTCCAAACATAACTCGAAAACGGTGGTCCCTTGGGGTCAAAATGTCACAAAACATCTCGTCGTCCAAAGAACACCCTGTATTGCCTAATCCTTTAAGACAACATACACATGCGGTGATACGAAAACAATAGCAACCTTAACAATTGTTATTACGTCGTTTTTGCACTAAAGTTCAGTTTTGGGTAAGAGCCTAGTGCAGTTCACCTTAATACTCCTGTTTACGACTTTTGGGTTCGAAAAGGGCCACGCGGCTTTAGCCTCCCCGGCTACAAAAAAAAAAGAAAAAGAAAGTTGTTTGTTAGTACGGTCGAAAGCTAAATTTGTTTATATCCTGGTTCGGCAACACTTTGCATTAAATAAAAGCCTAAGGCGGATCAATACCCAACGTTAAACCTGGTAATCGTTAAAATAGTTCACGCAAAATGATCCAAGAATTGAAGAATCGCGTTCCCGATATTGCACAGGTTCATGCAGTCACGTATTCTCTGTGCACGAGGGAGAAATGCATTTTTATTGCGCCTTGTTGATAAAGTATTAAGTTGGAGGTTGGCTCTCTTTTCCAGTGGCAATATCGAGCAACGGGAATATAGATGGCAATGGCACGCGCTCAAATGATAGAAAAAGACTACTGCGCAGGCGCCAAAAAGCGAGAGATGTGTCATTAGAGAGGGGGTGTAGACTGACTGACTGTGTATCCCTCCCTTTAGACGCGCTCTTGTAAGAGGGGATACTGTAGGCGCCTAGTATCGGGATGACACAGATAGATGGGTATGACGTTTGCATACGTAGTACTGACACTACTCTATTAAGGCCGAGTTTTACCCCGTGTCTTTCCCTCATAGATACATCAGGGATAGATTTAATTATAGAAGTTGGAATGGAGAACGGTTAGTATTTACTTCAGTCCGACTCATAGCCCAGTATAGAGCGCCTCCCTCCAACACGTAACGAAAAGTTTACATTATCTTATTGGCTCACTTTAACTACGTTTTGATGACGTTGCTGACGGGGACGGCGAAAAATACATAATTCCTTTTTACCTCTGTCGCTATGACCCGCCTCTTCTTTCATACCCCTTCAACGTCCCGTGGAAGGGGGTCCGGGACTTTGACGCGCCCCCACATTACTCTGTTCTCCATTCCTACTTCTAAAATTAAATCTATCCCTACATAAATCAAAATGTTCTATTCAAACCTAGAGAAGGTATAGCGAATAAGCTTGGTAACAACCAACCCCTCCTTTAACAATCTATCAACCTTGGCGATATTATTCACCGGGAATTGTGAGACTGAAAACAGCTTCGCGTGCCAAACCTTTCTTTTAATATTTTTTTTTATTTTATTATTATTATACATTTAATCCAAACATCCCGTTAAATAAAATATGATTTGGAAGTTCGTCTGGCTTGCGGTGACAATAAAAAAAACGTGGTACACCCCACTGTTACGTAATATTACGTATGTAAAAAGAGACCTAACCAATTTGTAAACATCTTTTTCATAATGTACTTTAAAAGGGTCATTAAAGGTCGCCTCAAAGTTTCAGTTGCATCATAAGTTCATAAGTTTGTCACTGGTTACAAACTGGAGCTTGTCATGAAGTGAATGAATGAGTTAGGTCATAGATTCGAGGTAAAGCGAAGACGAATGGTTTTGGCGCTGTCAAAGGCTTAGTAATACAGACTAAATAGGAAGATGGAAGTCCTGCAAAACTAACCACCGAGTGTAGGACTTCAATTATCGCTTGTCGTTCTGCTAGAACTAGCTCGAGCTGTAAGTCTCTCATTAGCATTACGAAGTATAGGAAGTGTCATACTTATGGTAGGAACATATCTTATAAACAGGTATATTAACACACGGTAAAATAAACTATAATGATGTTTGTTTACGAAATGCTTTATGTTAAGTTAGGTTAGAAATGATAAACAATACAATTTTATTTATGGAACAGAGAAGAACTTTTCGAAAACAGATCGTTAGACAAAGTATACCTTTGCATTTCATTGATTTAGATCGTTGTTTTCCGAACTACGAATTGGAGTTAACAGACAGTGTGTACTAAAGGGGCTAGAAAAATTACATATCTTCCAGCTGTACAACTTACCATAGAGATGCGGTATCTTCGAATCACGAAACCTTCCTAATTAAGTCCTAACCAAAAAAAATATAGTTTTTACTATATAAAGGAAATTTTTTGCCATTCTCGCAGTGTTGCCAGGCAGAAACAGAAAGGCTTGCAGTTCAGTTTAACTCAAGTACTAATAGCCCAACTTGCCTTACATTAGAGAGCCTGACAACAATTACTCTAATCGCATCTCGGATAAATTCGGGAGTATTAATTACTCTGCAAAATTGCAGGTCCTTTTACATCAACTCTCGATAATAATTGAGGTTTCCGAGAAAAGAGTGAATTTGAACTCCGAAACTTGGCATAAAATTAGATCCCCGATGAGGACGGATTAATTTAAGGCAAATGGCGAATATCGGTTTCCCCAAATTTCTCCGAAATGAAATTTAAACTTTTCATTATTTTACTGTAATAGACCATTTCGGAAATTACGCACAGGGACGAGACCGCCATTGTGGTATTCTACCTCTCGCCAAGAAGCACCGCTAGGTGCAGTGCGATTCGGCTAGCCTTCCGCCGCAGCATGTAGTGCGTTGCCGTTTGGCGGCAGTGACAATAGACCATTTCGATGGCATGACAAAGAGGGAAAGACAGGGGAGTAAAACTCCACCTTCCATCTCGCTTTTTGGCGCCTGCGCTGTAGTCATTTTGTTTCAAGAGAGTGTGCAGAGACGGATGGCAATGTATCAACCCCTTTGTATGTTCATCCCGATTCTGAGGGTTGCCTACCCCCTTTTTCCGTCCCCCAATAGCGGTCCTGCCCCTATGTGTTAGTTTCTCTGTATGAAATGGTCTATTATAAAGCACCAGTCTTTTTCTAGAGTTAAATTTCACTCCGCTATGGTTTTCGCCGGAATCGAAATAAACAAGAAATTTCGTTGGAATCGACTTACTATTTAATGGAATAAATTCGAACCATGTTTTCACATTTTGTTCTAAATATATCAACTCAACAATGCTTTTTCTTGGAATATGGAAAAGAACTTTTCTTAGTTTGTTTTACATTTGAAACATATTTAATGAATGGATTTTGTTTAGCGTATATGGCAACAGTACAAAGTTTCTACAAGAAGTGATATCTAGTTTGTTAGGGAGAAGGATAAAATTCGCCACATTTCCAGCAGCTTTATCTGCAGTCCAAACGTATAGTAGGTCCGGAGTTAATCCCCGCCTCTCTAAATTACAACTAGCCAGCATCTCATTGGTTCTTGAAAACTCACATCAGCGCGACGCGAATGACTAAAATTAGGTATTTTGAAAGGGGACTGGGACTATGGCACGCGAATACTTAGGCATCTTATACCTTCTCCCTAGTAAACTAGATATCGCTTCTTGATACAACGTCATATTAAATATTATTCATATTTCTTTAATAATAATAATAATCAAGCGAGAAAAATATTTTGGCACGAAGATGGCAACCTGATTTTCCGCCTAACCCTAACCCTAAATACAATGGGGGGGGGGGTTTAGAATAAGATTGTCACCATATCCCCTAATTAACGAACTTTAACCCTAATATATAACCGAGCGCGAGCTGCACGGAAAATGAAAAATAACAACCAACTTGAGAAAAACACTCAACTTCAAAAAGAAAAAAGAAAAAAAAAGAGTCACGTGAATTCAACACGTGGACGGACTCTTGCACCACAAGTACAATCTAGCTCAACCTTCCCAGATTCTCTTACGCCATGCACTATAACAGTCTGCCGAAGAGGACACGTGCCTCGTCCGTCCCTTCTCTCCCCATCTCTCTCTCTCCTCCTGAACTTCTTTCATCCCTGAATTCTGTAACGTAATAAGGGAGAGCACGAGAGCCGAGAGAGTTGAAGGAGGCTGGAATAAAGCCACGCGATTCCAGGCAGCGCGTGAGATGGATTGCGTATATTGCCTATACTAGGAAAAATACGTCCTCTCTTCATCGATTTAACAATTACGAATATACTGGTCAAGCCTTTACGATGACAAATACGATAGGGAAAACTTAGAAAGGGTTCAGGTGTATTTACCTGGGGCATGCGTACGATATACATTACTTTAGAAGTGTATAATATACTTCCCCTCGAGAGAAGTGTACCACCACAAAGCGGGGTAATTGTAACATGATTCTTCCCAACATCAGGAGCAACATTTATTATAGCAAGGTTACTAAACCGAATTACACACGCCAGATAAATAGTTCCCTCATCATTACTCTATTAGCTCTTAACTATTTGCCAAGGCGCATGCGCTTGTGCATGGATTTTTGTCCCACGTCAAGACAATCAAAGTTTGTGGGTTGATTGCACAGTGCGATGCCCATCTGGAATTTGATGAGCGTTAGAACAAACAAAAAGGGTACGATGAGCCTGGGATGAATCATGTTACATAACTTAAGTATTAAGATGATACGGAGTGTCACACTTCTTCTATCATCCCCTTCTGATTATTTATATTAAAAGGGTTGTATTCGTTCCCCAGTGTTGCCAGGCCGTTAGTGAATCATGGCAGTCCGGTTTCACTCAGTACTTGGTCAACTTCACTTCACAGAGGACAGAAGTTTAACTGAAATGTTACAGTTTAACAAAAATGGGAACAGAATGCCTTGAAAATAAGGAGAGATAGAGATAGAGGGAGAGGGAGAAAAATAATCCACACCATCAAACCCATACTCTACAAAGCCCCAAACAATCTCAAAATGTTCATATCACGTGGACGTCGCACGTGACAGCTATATCCCCCCGCTACGCAGGTCTCTAAGATGAGTTTGTGGAAACTCTCGACCCCCAAGTTCGTCTTTCCCGTAACGCCGGAATGCATCTCTACGCCGTTTACCTTACCATCACGCTTACTAGGAGGTCAAACAAACTCTTGTAATGTCTATATAACGGTATCTAAACTGTTCAAAGGGGTTCGCAGTCAATGTCCAATGAAAGAGTATGGGGTAATTTACAGGAGCCTCGTGATACGGGTTACAAGTTTTGATTAGAGCGTTTTAAGGATGACCCCTTAATAATTTAAATAAGAGTCAATCATTGTCTTTCAGTTTCTTACTTAATTTTAAGGGGTCATCCGTAAAATAATCCAATGATCATAACTTGTAAACGATGTACCTTAATTATGGAATAAATGTCGTAGAAGTTACATTTTCGACTCAAAATAACCTACTGTACTTAAATATCTATCTATATCTATATAAATCAAAGTCCTGACTGACTGATAATCAACGCCCAGCCCAAACTGCTTGTCCTATAAGGCTGAAACCTTACAGGAACGTTATTCATAAGTAGTAGGCGCGTACTAAGAAAGAGTTTTCCAATCCGCCGCCATCTTAATAAATGGCGCCTAGAAATGTAAAAAATCTTCTCTATGCAACAAAATCCGCGCGTTTCAACCGATTTCGCAAATATTTAGTACACTGGTTTCCTTTAACCTATAGACGGGCTGAATGGTCTTTTGGGTTCGATTTGTTGCCATCTTTTTAAATGGCGGCTAGAATTTAAAAAAACCCTTCTTAATTAATGGAATAATGTCCGCATGAAAAGTAATAAAAAAAAGTCCCGACGGGCTGACGGGCAACGCCTAGTCAATAATAATCTAAGGTTTGCCTATGAAGCAATGTCCATACTAAGCCTACCACTCTTTTTTGGAACACACTGAATCTCAATTATCGGTTTTCCTAATTCCATCCCATTTTCCTGGAATCCGGCCTTACTCTCAACCAATTGAACTAAGGCCTAACTATAGATTGATTAATAACCACGATGACGTACGAGCAATTTCAATAGATACAAACACTCACACCCTGGGGATATCGCTCGCGTTTCAACAGGTGCACGTGAATTGCTTACAATTAGTAGAAAAAGAAAGAAACCTATAGCTGCATCACGTGATGTCCGAATGAAGGGGGAGGAAGGAGGAAAGAGTTATTGAATCTTCATAAATTCTCGGAATATTTCTTTCCCATGTCTCGTGGAAAAGAAACCCGCGTGCAAAGGTCGGCCTACATTGATGGCACGTGATCATAAAGAATTAAAGGCACGAGAGATTTGAAGACGCGCGTGGTGGTGGTATTATATGACAAGGAGGAATTTATACCGTTATCCCTTGAATTTAGGTCCAATTTGAAATGGGTCAAATTCAGTTGTTAAAAGAGTTGTAATACATAGTGGGTGAAATTTAATACATTCTCGATGAATAGGTACCCGTGACCATCTACCTACGGAAATCCTTAATTGGCATCGTTTGAAAACCCTAGACTAAGTGTAATGTAACTAACGGAGCTTTTGGCTTGTAATACCTAGGGAGTAAATTGTAAACGTGCCTAGATCATCACCTGGGCTTTCTATCTCGTGCGTCTTCTTATTGTAGGTATCGAATTTACTTATATAGATAATGGTGCGTGTCATTTGTGACTCGTGCAATTCAAAATGCTATCTACAACAGAACAGACTGAAAATCTTGTAGAATTCTGTGTTCGATTCAAAAATTATCATTCAGTTCCAAACCTGTATACATGCATGCAGGGAATGCTCTAATGACAAATTACTGGAGTGGCAACCCTTACTTAGCGCATGCGCAGTTAAGAAGTTCATTCTAACCTATGACCTTTGATCCCCCATGCACCCCTGCGTCTATATTAACAGCCATAAATGAACGCCAAAAATAAATATAAATTTGTTACAATAACAAATCTATATCCATTTTGAGAAGGCAAAAAATATTGAGTTGTAACGCCGGCCTTGTATACTTTTTTTAATGAAATAGAAACAGTTATTAACAGTGGTGAGTTGGCAAATATAACAGAGACTAGCATTACGTAACGAAAGTTATAATTAAATTCGAATAATATAAATAAAACTTATCATAATAAAAAATGTCATAGAAGTTACACATTTTCAACTAGAAATTAGATTCCCCATAGAACTATCCCGCTGTACACGATCCCACTACCCTTTGTGCTACACCCTGTATATAAGATAGACTATATAATACACAACCCTATGTGGTACACTATAAGGTTATTTCGGATTTTCGAGGCTTAGTATTGGGTTAGTATTGAATTGATAGTTCTTGGCTTTTTATCAAAAATCAATATGTAGATGTGAACGCCAGGGTTTCTTTACGTAACACATATATTTACTTCTCAACATACTTCTCTGCAATAACAGTGTCACGTGCCGGTACACGTGGAGTTTGCGTAACTGTTTTTATCAAATTTTACGTACACGTGCGTGGATACCGAGAGATCGTTACGGTTTATCATATTATGAACTGAATCGTGCAAAATCCCGAAATTAGATTAATCCCATATTAAAACGAATTAACATGGTTTTAAATATTACAATCCATACCCAACAACTACATACAAAATGAAGAATAAAATTTGCCCAATAGACTTGCAGAGAAGTGTTACAACACACAGGCACCAATAAGAGGCAACACCAGACGCAGCCCGATTCGCACTGCCTCTAGGGGGGGGGGACTTCTTGAAGCTAGGTTGTTGGCCCCTCGATAAAATAAGAGTCTTTTGTGTAAACCCCCTTGTTTTTTAACATCCGGTGTATGTGGAAAAACATAGACTCCAAACAACACTGACCAAATTTGGTGGACTGCGGTAAGCCCTATGTAACGTCTTTGCGTCCACATCAGTCTTCAGACCTGTGACTCTCCCCCCCCTAGTGTGTCCGAAATAATATTAACTGGTCTTCGGACTAGTCCCCGCCTTTGTTCTCCAACAGATTTGCAATTAAAAACCAGTAACCCCCACTTCTTGAATTTAAAAACTAGTCCAAACTGGTTTTGGACCAAACGAAGTGTGCTGTTTCCCAGACTGGTCCACATACCCAATCAATATTCCGTCTTAAGCAGACGACATTTCGTCCGTCCCGCCTTTTCAAAAATTTGCTATTAATACGACCAGGGATAGATTTAATTTTAGAAGTAGGAATGGAGAACAGAGTAATCTGGACGCGCGTCAAAGTCCCGGACCCCCTTCCCCGGGACGGAGGGGTATGAAAGAAGAGGCGGGTCATAGCGACAGAGGTAAAAAGGAATTACGTATTTATCGCCTTCCCCGTCAGCAACTTCATTAAAACGTAGTTTAAGTGAGCCAATAAGATAATTTTAACTTTTCGTTACGTGTTGGAGGGAGGGGCTCTATAATAGGATATGAATCGGACTGAAGTAAATACTAACCGTTCTCCATTCCTACTTCTAAATTTAAATCTATCCATGATACGACTAAATATTTATTGCATATCTATTCTATAATAGGGAAATAAATTAAGATTCGACATTGACAAAGATACGTCAAGCTTAAATAATAGCCAGGAAATTGGGTCATTTTTTCCCCCTATACCCGTAAATAACCAATTATCTATGGATTATTTAACACAATTTTAAACAAATTACCAAAACAATGCCGCAACGCCACTATATAAAATTCAATTTTATCCATGCCATGTATTCTTTACTTTTCACGTTTGAAATAATTTAGTTTGAATAAAGGTGTTTAAGTAATGGTTACTTATAAACGGTAAAATTATTTTTAAATACATTTTTTCCGGGCAATTACCAAGGTCGTGTTGAATTAAGACTGTAGTTGAGATATATTGCGACATTTAAAAAAACAGAGCCAAAGATTTTGAGTTAAAGCGTTTAGAAATGTTGTTACGGTTGGGGTATCTCGACCCTCACAATAATAACAAGGTCTTATTCATTTATTTATTTTTATAATATTTATAAATAAAATAATATAAAGGAGAAAATGGGTTTTCTAAAATTAGTCAGATTGTAGTAAATAAAAAGTAAATAAAAAATAAATAAGAATTAAATAAATAATAAATAAAAATTAAATAAAAATTAGATAAAAATTAAATAAAAATTAAATAAAAAATAAATAAAAAATAAATAAAAATGAATAAAAAATAAATAAAAATGAATAAAAAATAAATAAAAAAAAATAAAAATAAATAAAAAAAATAAAAAAAATAAAAAAAAATAAAAAATAAATAAAAAATAAATAAAAATAAATAAATAAAAAGTAAATAAAAAACTGGGAGTATTTTTCCAAGTTGTTTCCTGTCATGTCGAAACATATTAATTACATGTTTTAAACGGTGTATTTCGTCATCCCACTTTTAATTTTATTTATTGTTTGTTTTATATTGTTGATCGAGTTTTTTTCAGATTCACCTACAAAGAATTGTCTTAATACTCAACGGGTGGTTATGTAAAAGAAAACAACAATATTTATCATTTTTCTTACAGAATCGAATTTTTTTTAATATTAAAAAATATCACGTGTTCTCATAAAACCAATTTTTTTTCTTATTCGAGATTTCTAAATACAATTGGTCCAAAAATGAACCCGAATCGACGATCGAAACGGCATAAATCACGAGCAACATTATGTTAATATTTAATATTAATTTTTAGTTAAACTTCTGCTGATCAAAATACATGGGGTTAAAAACGTGAAAACAATATTTCCTATATATCGGTTGTATTAGGAAAAAATACAGCTACTAGGAATCGTTGTGCTACATCCATTTTCATTCTAAACGCATCTAGGTGCGCTTTGTGGGAAGAGCTATAGACTAATCATTATGTATGACGAATTTTACGAATAATATATTTATATACGAATAATATATCCATCTCTCTGCGTATTTAGTTTTATCATAAGTTTATAAGATATGTTCCTTCCATAAGTATGACCCTATACCCATACTTCGTTATGCTACTGAGAGACTTACAGCTCGAGCTAGTTCTAGCAGAACGACAAGCGAGAATTGAAGTACTACACTCGGTTAATTAGTTTCGCAACCCTTCCATCCAAAACCAACCAGGCAGGGGTCGCTTTACCTCTAATCTATGACCTACCTCATTCACTTCATGACAAGCTCCAGTTTTTAACCAGTGACAAACTTATATGTATGGAACATATCTTAAACTTATGCTAAGAGTAATTGGTGATAAACAAACCGTAGCTAAAGACTCCCATTCAAAACTTGATTTACGAAATAGATTTAACTAAAGTATAACGTCGAGGTTCAAATGGCAATTTCACAACACAAGACCTTTACTAATCTAGAAAGTTCGATTTAAAAATCGGAATTTCTTTTTACTCTTCATTACAAATAATTGAAAGTAACGAATAGAAAATAGAGCCACGAGACTTTTCTGTCACATGGAAAGCTTTTCTTCTTTCTTTTTAAATTAATTCTAGATTTTTTTTTTCTAGTTCATTGTGTTGTAAGATTTAATCACTAAAACTCTTGAGTTAAAATAAGAATACTAAAATGAAAATAAGTCACGTCGTGTTCCGAAGAAGAAGATTCTAGAATATTTCTCTTTTTTTTCTAATAATAATAATAAAAAAAATAAATATGAAACATTTCAATTTTTTCAATCACTTGCAAAATACGGAGAAATGAGAAGAAGAAGAAAAAGAAAATAACAAGGTACTTGAAGACTAAATATATTCAAAAAGATCTCAGGGAGGGATATGACATTTCCTTATTTTTCATTTTTAAGAGATAATATCCAACCTCTTCTCCCCAGAAAAAACCCAATATTGATTACTCTAATCATATTGTACCAATGCTGTGAAAGACGATTTGAAAAAAAAACCGCAAGAAATAATCTGAGTATGGTAACATCCGGGAAATACAGTCTCCGAATGATTTTTAAAAAATTAAAATAATTCAAATCCACCTTATTCCCTTTGGCTGGAAGTTAGGCTTAGCTCGGGATTCATGCGGGTGAGTAACGGGAAGAAATTGGTCTGTCGTCTGCTACAGTACATATTTTTGGCTTTTGTAGCAGACGACAGACGAATTTCTTCCCGTTACTCACTTCCATGAATCCCGAGCTAAGCCTAACTTCCGGCGAAAGGGAATAAGGTGGATTAGTTCCAGATTTCATGAATAGTTTGTTATTTGCACCTCCAGCCAATTGCTCAACGCCCTGCCTTTTTTTTTTTTAAATAAAAAAAATTCTCGTGGCACGTGTTCGACGCCGAATGAAATTTGGCGCGCGATGTGACTGACAATAATGGCGGGATATATAGAGCACGTGCCACGTGAATTTTGTTAGACAACAAGAAGGCATGGCGTTACGCGATTGGTCGCAGGTGCAAATTTCCAATTATCCATTAAATCTGAAACTAATTTGAATATTTTAAAATATATTTCCTGGATGTTTCTCTACATGCAGATTGGTCTTATAATTAGTAGAAGAATCGATATAAATAAATCACTTAAGAGCTAGATAAATATTTCGTTTTATAGTTTTAATTTCAAATTATGCAATGTTGAGCTCAGTTTATAGTTATGTGATTAAATCCGAGCTAGAAAACTAAAGTAGACATAGTATCCTTTAATCTCAATTAATTTACTGTCTCACAATATGACAAAGTAATTAACATCGTGAGATTGGCAAAGATATATATATGAACAGATATAGCTGAGCTGAGCTGACGCAACCATATCACGGTAGAAAGTGTAATAAACCTTAACTTGGAGCTTAATTATAAAAATAAACTGAATTTGAAATTATAAATGGGTTATGGCACGCGCCAGTAACCAAGGTCGACGTCAAACACTTAAATTCTTTTTTTAATATGAAGGTCTGGTTGTTATATGTTTAGATATAATATAAACTTAAATTTGTCATAAATAAAAATATACCATAAATGAAAACCAGAAGTTTATTATAAGGGAGTTCAAGAGCAACGTTTCGTGCAATGCGTTGACTATGAAAACGTTTCGAAACTTCCCTCTTATAGTACGAGGAATAGATTTAATTCTAGAAGTAGGAATGGAGATGTACGGTTAGTATTTACATCAGTCCGACTCATAACCCAGTATAGAGCCCCTCCCTCCAACACGTAACGAAAAGTTTATATTATCTTATTGGCTCACTTAAACCACGTTTTGATGACGTTGCTGACGGGGACGGCGAAAAATACGTAATTCCATTTTACCTATGTCGCTATGACCCGCCTCTTCTTTCATACCCCCCCCCGTCCCGTGGAAGGGAGTCCGGGACTTTGACGCGCGCCCAGATTACCTTGTTCTCCATTCCTACTTCTAAAATTAAATCTATCCCTGCTAAGAGTAATGTTTCGTGCAATGCAACAGGCGTTGGCTATGAAAACGTTTAGAAACCTCCCTCTTTTAGTACATAAGGGGTTGAAATTTGCTTCCCCCTTTTAAAGTCGATAGGTGATGAGATTAGAGAGAGGAGGAAACGTTTTTTAAAGGGTATTTACGTCACCATAACTATATCTCTTCCTAATTCGATTTAAAAAACATTCACTAGCCTCTGTCTGTATCTATTTTTAACCATTACATCATGGTTTTCCTCGCCCCCCTTGCTCTCTTATTGGCTCTAACAAATGGCCACGCCCCTTTAAGCTAGTGGAAGCTTTTTAATTTAAATTTGTATCGGCGGACATGAACTGAAAATTCCGCATAAAAGCGCTGCGATCGCGGCGATAGAAAAATTCATCTCCAACGCCGAGCTGGGAGAGACAAGCTTCTGATATGAACTTCGGTGGGAGTTTTAAGTTTAAGCTTTGATTATATTAAATATTGAATTCCAAAAGGGACAAAAGATTACAAGAGATGATTTCTCGGAAGATGTCCCGGGAAAGTCAAAGTTAGTCGGAATTAGATAAAAATTAAAAATCATGAATATAACATAAGCTTCAAAACTTATCTCGCTGAATGAGTCCCTACACTAGAAATTAAGGGAGATCATGTTCATTGGGTGCACGACTTTGAGTCGAAAATGTAACTTCTATCTCCATTTTGCCATCCACAAGGGGCACTGTTTTCAAGTTCTGATCGTCCAGAGTGTTTTAGGGATGACCCCTTAAATTAATTACGACAATGATTTCTAATTTAATTAAGAGGTCATCCGTAAAACACTCCAAACATAACTTGAAAACAGTGTCCCTTAGGGTCAAAATGGAGATAGAAGTTATATTTTCGACTCAAAATCGCCATTAATTCTTGACAGACCTTTCAGAAACACCTGTATACGATATGTATTGTTTCTCGAAATTGGTCTAAAATCCCTTCGAGCCTTTTACCCGTATACTCAAATAGGTCAGAAATACAAGATATATATATCTATATGTGAAAGCGGCCCGCGTCGACGCTGTGAAACCTTTCAGAAAGTCGCTCTATTAGATCTTTGAATTATTAAAATGTTTCAATGCGCTTCATTTCTGAGAATTTTCATCCGTATCGAGACTCTCCCAACGTTATTTCAAAGAAAACTTGCCCCTCCCATTGCATATAACGTATTTACGGAGATAAAACTGAAAATAGACTATTTCATTTGCCCCAGAAGCGAAGCAAAAACATCACAGGTGCGGGGAAGGCCACCTAAGCTTCTTGGGTTATTTCGCTTACGCCAACCAAGAAGCATCGCTAGAGGGCAGGCAGTGCGAGTTAGGTATAGCCTCCCTATACGCGTGTAGTGAACTGGGTGGCTCCATCTGGCGTTGCCTCTTGCTTGGCGCCAGTGAAATAAGTTACCTAAGAGGGCCATCTCCCCGCCTGTGTGTGGAACACTTCTCCGCAGGTAATTAATGGATGGGTCTATATCTTCAAGAACTTTTATAAAACGCGTTTTCGTTTAACAGCCTCTAACCTTAGTTTCAACCAAGAAGCGATATCTAGTTTATTAGGGAGAAGGTATAAATTCGCCACATTTTCAGCAGCTTTATCTCCAGTCCAAATGTAGTTGAGGAGTTAATCCCCGCCTCTAAATTACAACCAGCATCTCATTGGTTCTTGAAAACTCACGTCAGCGCGACGGGAATGACGAAAATTACAGTCATATTTTCCGACTGAGGAGAGGCCTCCTTTTAACGTCCCTTGTATTTTGAAAGGGGGACTGGGACTATGGCCAAGCGCGAATACTTAGGCATCTTATACCTCTACCTAATAAACTAAATATCACTTCTTACTTCAACTTAGTTTTGACCTTCCTGTTCACGGTGAACTGCAATTTACAGCCAGTGATACCATAATCTAATAGCCTCTTTATTATACTTATGCAGTCCAAATTTTCAAAAACATTGAAGTAAATCGGAGATTTTTCTAAGACAATAAAATTATTTGAAAAATAAACGACGGTATCTGGAATGACCGTGAGAGATTCAATAGTAAAAAAACTTCAGTACCTCTAATCTCAAAGCTTAAAATTTTAATTTAAATTAAATTAAAGGGAAAAAATTAAGAAAAAAAAACATATTGAAGGTAAAACGTAACAGTAATT